>JAADJG010000379.1:0-123455 GCA_012932025.1 Fusarium austroafricanum | reverse complement strand
ACTTTTGACACGTGATTGTACCTAGCTCCGATAACGATAAGGCTGTGCTAAAAGTTTATGTGCACTGTTAGTCGCTGAGGTGTAGGTTAGGCAAGATAGTAGTTTTGAACATGAATTAAGGGCATGGTCAGCATTCTATTCCAACAATTTCTTACATGCAAAACGTGTAAGTCAACATATGGGGGAAATAGCATACTGCCGTTAGGAGAATTAACTAAATTTAATACACTCGGGTTGCGTACCTAGTTGAATACAGAATGTTCTCTTGCAATAGACTCTCCCTTCGCCATATACTCCACAATTCTTCGACGTCATTCAAATCACCTCAGCCCATCACTTCTTGAAGACATGCAACAATCCTATTTATTCCGGCCTGTCCTTTCAACTTTCTCCAGAAATATTGCATTCTCAAAGCATAGTATTAGATCCACCATGACCAACGTTGACACCTCACTGCCCCCAGAGCCCACTGGCGCAGCCGCCCAGTTCGCTGCTAAACACGCAGAGGAGCATCCACTCAAGCTCTACGGCGGCTGGTTTTGTCCATTTGTCCAACGGACTTGGATAACCATACACGAGAAGAAAATTCCTCACCAATATGTTGAGATTAATCCCTACAAGAAAGAGGCTCATTTTATGGCCATGAACCCCCGCGGACTGGTTCCTACCCTTGCGGTTCCCGTTGACGTCAAGGGCAAAGTGCAGAAGCCTTTGTTCGAGAGCAATATCATTTGTGAATATTTGGACGAAGCATTTACAGACGAGTCCGATTATGGCCCACGACTTCTCCCTGCAGATCCGTACGAGAGGGCTCGATGCCGAATCTGGATCGACCATATCAGCACTCGCATCATTCCTGCATGGTACAAGCTTATGCAGCACACTCCAGACAAGCCATTCAGCCTTGATGAGGCAAGAGAAGAACTGAGAGGACGCATCAAATCTCTTGTGGAAGAAATGGACCTCCAAGGTCCGTGGTTCCTAGGCTCGACTCTGAGTCTTGTGGATATCTGCTTGGCACCATGGGCGAAGCGGTTGTTTCTCATTGACTATTACAAGGAAGGCGGGCATGGAATTCCTACATCGGGTGAAGGAAAAGATGACGAGACCTGGAAGAGATGGAAGAAGTGGTATGATGCGATTCTTGATCGTGATAGCGTCAAGGATACGTGGAGTGCTGATGAGCGATACATCATTGCATACAAGAGATATGCTGAGGATACCACCAACTCTGAGGTTGGACAGGCCACACGATCAGGAAAGCGTCTTCCTTGAATTGAGTCCATGAGCAACAATGGAGGACCACATGGGCAAGATATGTCATCGTATTACAGATGAAGCACTGTTATCAACCAAACGAGCAAACGCTACGATCCGACGTTCTCTTGATTGGCTATGACTCGATAGTGTATAAAATACGGTGGTCTCTTTGTCAATACCCGGATTTTGAGAGCCTTAAAATTACATCATTTCTTTGCTTGTCTTCACCTAACAAGTTACGCGAATGCTGACGGTTATTGAACGACCTGGATCTCTTTGAGCGAATGACCTGTCACTATTGCTATGTCGCAACTACAACGTGAAAAAGATCGTGCATGTTCCTTGTTGTAAGATCGGAGGATTCCTGTGCCTCCAGGCAAACCACTAACGTTTTGTGGACGCTGCCTCGGTCACCTGCTTGTCTTGATCGCTTCTGGTGAACTTCGAGAACTCGCCACCAAACCTCCCGTCGTTCCTCGAGCCTGACTGGCAAAGCGAATGTTCAACGTAGTATCGCAGTAAAATCCCGAAATCGCACGGACGTTATTGGGCCACGGATGATAAGACCCTATGATCTCTGAGAGGGTCTCACTCAGAACATTCGGCTGATTAAGACACATTGTCTGAAAACTTGGGCTGGACAATCGGCAAGGGAATAGCATATTTGCAAGTACTTGGCCAAACGTCTCTTCGAGTGTGTCGATAGCAGTAAGTATCCATATCACACTGCCAGACAACGTACGCCCTCCTCTAGACCATCCACCTCGACCAACACGCGGCCGTTCAGATTGGACATGATTCCTCACCACCAATCAATACTTGAACTTGCACAAAGCTACGCACAATACCACAAACAAAGTCCCAGTCTTCCGACAGCGGGATCGCGCATGTCCCATCGCCAATCGGCTCCGGCGTCGGCGGCTGGTACAATACGAGGCCGTCACACATGGAGAAACAACGTGGCTCCGTCCGAGGCAGACATGACAAGAATCGCAAGATATCAACAAACACGGCAATTAAGCAGTGAGAAAAACGATGTCACGTAAACGTCAGAAACTCCACACATTCTGTTTGTCCGTTGATATGTTTAGCAAAACTGACGGTAGCGGGATATGCAAATCATGAGCTGGGGATCCCTGCCGAGGCTTCTGTGGAACCTTCACAGGGTCCAGATCTCTAGCGGTCAATGCCATCGGATAGCGTCGTGAAATGGAAGTGAAGCAATCGCCGGCAGACCGCTCTCTGGGAGTCAGCTGATGACCGTCATTGAATTGTTTGTGGCACGCCAATAAACGTATATATCCGGGACCATTAACAGAAACGTTGACAGCGGACGGTGAGTGAAAGCCACTTACGGGCCACCGTAACAGGGCCCAGCTTATGCCTGTGCCTGTTCAAACATTCGATCGTGACCATGACCGTCATTGTTCCTCTCGTTTATGCGGAGAAGTGGACTCGCCGATCATAGATTTGGCAAAGCGGGAATGGAGTCTTGGAGTCTAGATTTAGACACGGCATAGCCCAGTCTTTTGAGTCCTTTTCCGCGTTTCCCGTTGCTGACAAGGACTGGGGAGTTTGAGTTAAAATCTGCCAGGGCAAGACACGGCACAGCTTTGGAGGTTTGCCACGAGGTATTGTCGCTGCTGTCTGTCGTACTATCAGACCTCTGCTTTGGCTTGCATGCATCATCCATGGTGGATGTGTACCTTTTGTTGTACGATATCGTTTGTTTCTTGCTTAGAAAACATTCACACAAGGGCTTCTTTGTCATCACTATTCCTGTCTGGCTGGCACATGGCCACAATGAATAATTCTCTCAACAGCTATTACCTCATGAGGACTCTTGATACGTAAAGTCAGTTGTGATCCATCTGGTTACATAGTTTAGCTTGGCGATCTTCCGATGACCGCGTTAGTTTAGTCAGTGCATCGGCCAGCCCCTTGGACTCGAAAGGCGGCATGGAGGCTGCTGACGGTTAGCCCGTTTGCTGTCGACAGTTTGTGGTGGCTGGTAACTGGCTAACTAACTCAAAAAAGAAGCTCAACTTTAACAAAACCCTGAAAAACCCGAGCATGATCAAAGAAGCATAGAAAAAAAAGTTCCACCATCGTCAATGTTTCATGCGGACCTACGGCCTGGTCCCTGGACTCCTCCACTGAAGCGGGGTCTACCGCTGCCTTACAGAAGCCCCCGGCAGGCATCCATTGAAGGTTGCGTCTTATTCGGGGCAATCTGCTACAGACCTCTTATAGCATTCCAACGGTAAGGTGTAGTATTAAATCTTCCGTCCCGTATCATCCGTTAATGTAGTATGGACTATTGAATAGTATGTATAACGTGCCCCTAATAGTACAAATCGACAAGCAATAACAGCACCATGTCGAGCAATAATAGCACCCTGAGATAAATGTTCTGGGCCTTGATTGCTACTGGGGTTACTATTTTAGGCCCGCAGTGCATGCATGCACAAAACCATACCGGACTGCCGAGCTGAAGGCATGGCCCCACGGCGGGAATACGAGATCCCAGTGCAGTAGGTAAGTAAGTGTGTTGTGTTTGTGGTACGTCACTTGACATATTCTCCATCATTCTCAACGCTTGTGCTGAGAATGTAGTGAATTCGGTCCTATCTGGGTAACGGATATGCATAATTTCCAAGGTAACCAAGTGATCTCGGCTCGGGTATAAAGAAGGACTGGTCCGCTCGCCTGTTTGAGGTTAAAGAGCATCATCATCTGACTTCGACTCCAAAGATCATCTTCTCCCATCAAGACAAAGATCATCCTCATCACCCCACACTCTAGTCTCCTTTGCAGACCAACCTCCTCACTCTTCGACTTCTTCATCAGTCATAAATACCTTACTTCTCAATCCTCCCTCAATCACACTATTTCCCCAGAGACTCTTCAATAACCGCCAATATGCAATTCTTCTCCCTTCTTTGCCTGGCCACCTCCGCCCTGGCCCTCCCCCAGACTCTCACCAAGCGAGAGACTTGCATGGAAAAGGGCAGCAAGGTCACCGAATGGACCGTCAAGGACTTCAAGTATGAAGCCGTCTACACCCACAACACTCCCACCAAGCAGACAAACTCTGCCACTGTTACTTTCACCCTCCAGAACCGCGGCGTCGGCTACGAGGGCAAGTGCTCAGCCAAGTCCACAGACTCCAAGAAGGACTTCTTCACTGGCAACACTGACTACAACTGCGATGTTCCCTTTGCTGGCGACTCTGCCTCGTTCAAGTACAACCGCAAGTCTGGTGTCATCTCCATCTTCCAGCACTGGTCCTGTGTGAAGGAGGGCGGCTGGTACGAGGCCAAGGGCAACACAACCTTTACTCCCAAGTGCACCGAGAAGAACTGGAAGAACGCCCACTACAAGGCCGGCGACAAGGCCTACTCCAACCGCCGGGTGACTTGCTCGCAGAAGCAGCTCAAGGTCCCCGTTCTCGAGATGCAGGCTGTCCTGTAAAGGTCACACCATCCTGACAACACTTCTTTTCTCTGGCGAAAATTCGACAACATCATTTTAATAACTTTTTTTTTTTAAGCGCAAGCTTATGGCGTTTGATTTGACATTTTGGGATACCACTCATCCACGACTACGCCGTGACGACGGCCGGACATGATCAACGATCTCCATGACACTCATTAGACTAATACTGTAATTGGATGAAGGAATTTGGAAAAAGCTGCCATAGCGGCCACTTTAGACATTCATCAATGAAATAAAGACGTCTCAATTAGACACATTTTTGCTCTCACCCTGTGCAATTCTCATGACTTTGACTGGATATTGACACCGCGATGCCCCCTTCAGTAATGCTATCCGATCTCAATGTTACCTTGGGCATAGTCGGGAATGAATGTGGGAAATGCCACGTATGATGGAGACATTGATATTGGATATTTTGTGCTGCAAATAACGTAAAGCGGTGTGGTCGTGATAGGAGATCGCGTGGTTGTGAGACATGAAGGGAGTTGTCCAACACCGGAACGTCATTCAATGCAAGCCATACCTGCTGTGTTATGTCTCCGTCCACTACTATTTTCGAGTAAGGTTCTGACCAAGTTTCTAGAAACATCCCAGATTCTATTTACGGCTTCGTTCAATTCCTTAACGAGTGGCTGCATGTTGGATCGAGGCTCAAAAGTGGGTGTCTGCATTTTCCCGTCACAATTGAGTCCAAAAACGCCCACCTTCCACTGGTTGCCATGCGGGAATTATAATAAATTTTTATTAAATTTCGATCTTCTCGTGATTTTATGTACAATTCCCAACGATTCCAGCTTGCTAGGTCGAGTCAAGCTATAGGTGGAGATTATCTTATAAGTCGAAGACAATGCCCAGCCAGTTTCAGCCATTTTCTGCAGAGGCGGCAACCTGCAGGTACAGCGTTAGGCCATGTAGGTAAACGACGCACCAAGTCTGATTGAGAACTGAATTATATGAAAGCGTGAATCGGTCATCATTAAGACATTGCTATCCCGCTAGAGTCGACTACGCAGCAATTGTTCGTTTTGATCGATGCTTGGATAATCACATCTCTATGCTCCACTCCATCTGCAGCATACGAGCCAGCAAGATCTTCTCTGTAACTTTGCGTGCTTGATATTAAGCCATGAAATCAGATATTTAGTACTTGACATAAGCCGCAGTTTCTTAGGGCATTACTTTAAAATTAAATATATATTCAAGAGTGGGATAAAACACCTGATTCTATTTTGACGCTTGTTGGACTATTCAGCATGTTAGTCGGGCTCCCAAGGGAGAAGCCATCCCTATTCCCTTCAACTTGTGGATAAAAGGAGGAGGCTCTGTCTTTGCGAGCTCAATCTCTGTTGCTTTAACTTTTTATTCGATCTTTTGAATATTGACAGCAACTTCTCGAGCGTTTTTATGTAATCCTGGCACTCCACGGATAAGTCCTTTAAACCCCCACTACCCGACTCTCACGCCCACCCAAAGAGTGGGTGTGACTTCGAACACATAGAGATCAAGACGTAGTATAATTAAAAGAACAAGAAAGAACAGAAGCGATAGGGTATCTCATATTTGTACTTTACGGACTTTAACCTTTATCCTACTTTGTTCACCAAACATGGGGTATCCCACGATTCCCACCCGAGAAGTGGGGCCGTTCTTAATGTCAGATTAGATTGTTCAGGCTTGGCTTCCCCGCATCAACCTACCATTGAGGCATCTCGAAGAGGCAACACACATTAGACGATGACGGTAAGAATCCCGAGCAAGTTCCGGCCTGGGGTAATCTTGGGAAGAGGAAGTGGCTGTGATGCTTGGAAACGCGGGGTATAAATAACATGTAGTTAAACTCAAATGCTATTTAGCTATCCTTTTTCTTTGCTACTTCGATGCTACCGAGGTTTGATATAGACTTGTATCACTATTCATCATGACCACTCAGACTATGAAGGCTGTCAACTACCAAGGCCCTTACAAGGTCAAGGTCCAAGACGTTGAGCTCCCTAAGCTGGAGCATCCTGACGACGTCATTGTCAAGGTCACAACTGTAAGATTTCCAAACTTCTATTGAGGATGTTGTGTTAGCTGATCAATGTCCAAGGCTGCTATCTGCGGTTCCGACTTGCAGTAAGTGAGGACAACATATGCTGTAAATAGTGATACTAACGACTCTGCAGCATGTATGAAGGTCGAACAGCGGCTGAACCCGGAATCACCTTTGGTATGCTTATTCTCTCCTCTCTCCACTCTCCTCACGATCCATCTTCTGACTCCCTACTATCATAGGCCATGAGAATATGGGTATCGTCGAACAGCTCGGCGAGGGTGTCACACTTCTGAAGAAGGGAGATCGCGTTGTCATGCCCTTCAACGTTGCTGATGGTCGCTGTCGTAACTGTGAAGAGGGTCGAACTGCCTTCTGCACCGGCGTCAACCCCGGATTTGCCGGAGGTGCTTACGGTTATGTCGCCATGGGTCCTTACCGAGGTGGCCAGGCTCAGTATATTCGCGTTCCCTATGCAGATTTCAACGCCCTCAAACTTCCTGCTGGCAAAGAACACGAGGCTGATTTTATTCTTCTGGCTGGTGAGCATATCATTCCTTCTCCTCTCATATCGTCAACTCATATGATACAAGATATCTTCCCTACTGGCTGGCACGGTGTTGAGATCTCTGGGTTTCGCTCCGGAGAGAGCGTCGCTGTCTTCGGTGCCGGCCCCGTCGGTCTCATGGCCGCCTACTCCGCTGTCCTCCGTGGTGCATCCAGAGTTTTTGTTGTTGACCGCGTTCCTGAGCGCCTACAGGCCGCTGAGAAGATTGGCTGCACCCCGATTGACTTTTCAAACGGTGATGCTGTGGACATGATCATGAAAGCTAACGACGGAGAGATGGTTGATCGATCTGTCGACGCTGTTGGCTACCAGGCTGTCACTAAGGGTGGCGATACTGAGCAACCCAACATTGTTCTTGAGAACATGATTCGAGTCACAAGAGCTTGCGGTGGTTTGGGAATTCCGGGTCTTTACGTCCCAAGCGACCCTGGTGCCTCTGACGAGGCTTCTGCTAAGGGTATGATCAGCCTTAGCTTCGGCAAGCTTTTTGAAAAGGTATGGTCCTGAAATACTGTCTTGGTGAATAAACCTTTTAACGTCTATATAGGGACTCACTCTTGGTACTGGCCAATGCAATGTCAAGTCTTATAACCGTTATCTGCGAGACCTTATCATTTCTGGGAGAGCCAAGCCTAGCTTTGTTGTCTCGCATGAGATCAATATTGAAGAAGCTGAAGTTGCTTATGAGAAGTTTGACAAGCGAATTGAGGGATACACTAAGGTTCTTATCCACCCTAATGGTGGTTTCTAGAGGCTTGAATGAGAATTGAGCGAGCTTGGGTGTTTCTATGAAGCTTTCATTGAAGAGAATCAAGTATGTACGGGGAATTGATCAGGTCTGAGAAATGATGTATCGAGCAATGGCGGGTGTGTTGCAGGATGAGGAGTGATTTATAGCGTACGTTTGGTCGATTCTTTCTTTCCGACTTCATCTCAGACGTAGTCCGACTTTCAGTTATTGTTTTATGAATTTATCTTCTTATGAATATCATATTCACCAGGCCTCAATTCGGACCTCTTTCTTTTTCTATACTGACAACTCAGGAGGTCTTGATCGAAAGACGCATGATAAATGGTGTTCTTCCTTTCAGCTTTCAGACCACAAATTATACAAGTCTTGAAGATCGAGATGTAAGATACTGGAGAAAAGTGCATCACACATTAGGTGCTTGACGCATCATTTGAAATTTGTTTGAGCCTTAGAACTCCTGGCACCTGCTACGTTTTGCCTAATCATTCCAATTGCAGTCTTCTTTTATTCCTTTGAAAATATGCCGGCTTACAATCTACTGTAAACTCTTTGTACCTGTTCTGGTTGTTGGAAATGGGTTGACCTTGCGATGTCGGAACATCATGAGTCCAATTGGCTGGACTAGGCATAGTCACGAAAAACCATGACTTCATCGTCTTGTTTTACACACTCGAGCTTCCCAAAATAGGAAATATGTCTCTCACCGAGATCTGAAGAATTGACTCACTTTTACCTTTGATGTGTATATATATTGATGGAAGCCGTGTAGAGGTCTGAGGATCTTCAATGAGCATACAAAGCAATCATGTCGACTACAACTTCCCTCGAGTTGGCGAGCATTCGCTCTAATGGCGAGGATGAGGCAGAACTACCATCGGTTAATGCACTTCCACCTACAGATCGAGGTCGTGGAGCATATACAGCTCTTGCATGTTGCACAATGGCTCAAGCACCTATATGGGGTAAATATTAAGCCCTTGGCCGTTGAAAACAGCCCTGACTTGCTCTTAGGCTATTCAGTATCCTTTGGTATATTCCAGGAGTACTACACCGCTCATACCGACCTCAAAGCTTCTCCAAGTTCAATCGCATCCATCGGAACCTCTCAGACAGGAATCATGTATCTCATGATGCCTCTCGCCTTCATCGTACTAAACCGTTTCCCACGTCTTCGAAGGTGGTGCGGCCCTATTGGTCTCGCTATTACTATTATCAGCTTGACAGCTTCGGCCTTTGCTACTAATGTCGCTGGCCTCATAGCCACCCAAGGTGTTCTATACGCTTTTGGCTGCAGCCTGCTCTTTAGTCCTCTCGCGCTCTACATGGACGAATGGTTTGTGGAACGAAAAGGGTTCGCCTATGGAGTTATGTGGGCAGGTAAATCAGCCGTTGGTGTTGCCATGCCCTTCCTCTTCGACATCTTGCTTCAGAGGTTTGGGTTGAAGGTGACTTTACTCTCATGGACTGTGGCATCAGCTGCTATGGCATTACCAACACTCTTCTTCTTGAAGCCTCGAGTCGAAATCAGCCGGGATTCGAGGCCATGCCCTGTTAGCTTTGCCTTCTTTGGGTACGCCTCGTTCTGGATGCTTCAATTTGGCATAATTGTCCAGTCTCTCGGTTATCTGATGCCAAGCACGTACTTGGCCAGCTACGCCAACGACATTGGACTTTCATCTGTTACTGGGCCGATCTTGCTGGCGCTCTTCTCATGTGCTTCGGTACCTGGATCTCTCATCCACGGAATGCTAGGCGACAAGATATCAGCTGCCAAAGTGCTTTTGGTCTCCTCGTTGGGAAGCGCACTCCCAGTGTTTCTTCTGTGGGGCCTGGATCGTCACATCAGTACCATGGTGGTCTTCGTGATCCTCTACGGCTTCTTCGCGGGAGGATTCAGTGCTACATGGTCAGCTGCTCTGCAGGACGTCAAAGGAACAAACGAATCAATTGATGTATCGTTAGTATTCGGCATGCTACTCGGAGGCCGTGGGCTAGGTTTTGTTGTTGCTGGCCCTTTGAGTGGTGCGCTCATCTCAGCTGGACATTCGGTGGCCCCTGGTGATGGCCTTGGCTATGCGACCAAGTACGGTCCGATGATTCTCTGCACTGGTATGACAGCCATCCTTGGGGCATGGGCGCCTATCTGCAAGATTGTCAAATCTGTTGGGATGAAGGGAATCAGGAAATGTGTTGGACTAACGATGTAGCTACTGACAGTCTGACTCGGCTTTTTGAGGAAGATCCCATGTGTGATCGTTGATCGGTGTTTCGAACTAGTGTTCGTTCATATATTGAATAACCTTTAATTCTATGTTCAGTTATCTAGCCTTCAACTCTTAATCTTGTTCTAGTTCTTAGTGATCAGCGCTTCACCATTCATGATACCCAGTGAAGCATCGTCTGCTTCAATCCACTGGTCCCAAGCCTTGGCCATCTCGTCCAACTCATCACCACTTGCATTGCCCATCTCAATAGCCTTGTCTCGCGCAAAGCCAGTCAGCGAGCGATTCTTCATCGCCAATCCTCCAGTTTGTCAGTTAATCATACGGTTTATCAATCAATAGAGTACTTACCCCACGCCTTCTTATCCTCAGATGCACTATAGCACCATGTTCCGAAGCTCAAATCAATATCCTGACGAGAGACCCCGGCTTTCAACGCCCACGAGAGGAGTTGACGGCCACCCTTGTCTTGTCCGCCCTTGCCCGCGATATTCTTGATCTGAAGCTGATGAAACTTGAGAAGGGCTGGGAGTTCGGGCCAGATGCACCACATGTGCATGTCACTCTCTCGAAGAGAAACGGTGCCTCCGGGTTTAGTTACCCGCAACATCTCTTGTATCGCATCTACAGGTGCATCCAAATGGCACAGAACTTGATGTGCATGAGTGACATCAAAAGTCGCATCTGGGAAGGGCAATTCGAATATGTCGGCTTGCTGGAATTTGATATTGGAAACACCCTGAGAGTCGGCGTACTCCTTGGCTCGGACGAGGATCTCATCGGCAATGTCGGTGGCAGTAAGTTCTCCTTCAGGCATGTATTTTGCTAAAGATGCCGAAATTGTGCCAGATCCAGCGCCGACATCAAGGAGCTTAAGTTTTGGATTCTCTTTGGCAATGACTTGTAGCCTTGGTATGAGATGCGCGCTGCTGTTCTCAGCAGTACGCCATTCGTGATGCTTCACTTCGGTAGCGGCGTAGCCGTGACCGTAATCGTTATGTCCTGATACCATGATGTCGTGGACTTTGCCAATTGGTAGTTTGAAGTGAGCTGGGCTCTTGGAATATGTCTCTTAGAGATGTTAGAATCACTCTTAGAATAATTGAGAAATAAATCATATGTCTTTAGTAAATACAAGTGAGGTGAAGTTATCTGCTCTTCTTTCGTCATTGCTCCGGAGTTGAGGCCGGGGTTTTGCAGAATCTCAACTCCGGCATCCGTCGGTGGAGAAAGCTCAACTCCGGACGAATAAGCGACAGCCTTGACCAGCAGGCCTGCTCAAGACCAACTCCCAATTGAAGAACATCTGGGAAAGCAGCTCTATCATTTTGTGGTTGTTGGTTAGCGTAGTTGCACCTGTTGCAGTGCTAATGTAGGTGCCAATGGGCGTAGATCATATCCGGACTTTCCGTTGTCCCAGTTTCAGGGACTGCCATGGAAGTATTGAGTGAGAATTGACCCTAGGGCATGCTAAACCACTTCGACATCAGAACATCTTCAAGTGATGATAGGTAACTGTTCCACTTTACAAACCCTTCTCTTCCTCGCCCGGGAGCAACGTTCCGGATCCCCCTCGGCGGTAGGTTGTTCAAACGATGCGGAGAAAAGGCGGAATCTCTCCGTCAACCCCAAGATGACATCCAGCTTGCTGAGCTTGGCATGTACAAATCATTCGCTAGCCAAATTCCCGAGGTCTGTCTCGTGTACTTCCCCGTGGGGTTTGGTCACTGAGGGGAATTATTGAGCTTCCTTTTTAGTCTTTGGCCATGACAAAGATTTGGATTACAAAACAAAGTTGCAGATGGTGGCTGAATATTGGTCCTTTTGTCCAGCGTGATGATGATGATGCACCATCTATCTGTAGTCAACGAGATCGCGTATCTACAGATTATCTGGTTCCTTCAATAAAGGAATCGCCATTGCCGAGAAGCAAAGAATCTGACAATAATTCTCATAGAGTTTTGCGGCACTTGCTGTAACTTTCCAGCAACTCCAACGATCGTCAAATAGGTTTCCAGGCAGCGTTCCCCCATTGGTCTCTCTTCCCGAGTCCCCCTGTTCTCCAACCAACCCTGCAGAGCCGCCACCATCATTGACGGCTTCTCGGCTGTGGCGTGTCAGAGCCAAGTTTGTCGACCTCAAACCAACTCAGACGCGCTGGACATAGTATTTTCTCTGTATCTTTGAATCGAATCTTCAATGGATACCAATTGATAACCCTCATGTGTCAAGCCAGATAAAACAAGCTCCGATATTGGCATTTCCAAGCGACATCGGTCCAATTTCTCCTCCACGGTCGGGGATAACGAGCAAACTCTTTAAACTTTTCGCTCCGCATCTCGGCCGTAAATCAACATCCTGCAAATACCCCGGCCCCGGCGAACTCCTTGTTGCCCTGCGGGGTGATCTGCTACGTAGTAATCCCCATCTAACATGGGGGCCAGTGGATCTCCTCTGCTTAAGCGTCGTGATAGGCATCGTCTCTTGCAAATCTACCCCGACCTCGGCTGGCCCTTTTCATTTTTATGCAACGCTCCACTGTCTGTAGCCTGTAGGATTGACAATTTGATTGTCTTGACTGGTTGGGCATAGCGATGCCTAGGTAGTCTCTAGCTAACTGAAAGAGGGTGTGACTCGTCGTGCGACCCAGGGTCTAAAAGGCGGACTTAGCTCCGAGACATGTTGCTTTATAAGTCCTGGCCTGCTGCTGCTCATTTCCAACTTTGAAGATCTGCAGAGCACTTTCATTTTCTCCTCTTCTTCGCGTGGCGTTCATACAGACTCAAAATACAAAGGTCGCAAGTCATAGTGTAGCAACAATGGCTCTCAACCACAAAGAAAAAGATGATGGCAATGAATCGCCAGTGTCTCTCGACCCGGAGCGCTCCAATGGCGTTCGCGACGCCGTTTACACAGACGACTGCGAGCTGATTTGCCCATCGAGTACCACTGATAGCAAACTTATGGCCAAGATCGATCTCCATGTTATTCCCTTCTTGTGTATCATGTATCTGCTTGCTTTCCTCGGTTCGTACACCTTGCTCTCTGTCGCCTCGCGACAATGGACTAACAGCACAACTTACAGATCGTGTGAACATTGCCAATGCCGACGTCTTTGGCCTCTCCAAAGAACTCGGGCTCGAAAAGACAGAGTACAACACCGCCCTCGTCGTCTTCTTCGTGCCATACATCCTCTTCGAGATCCCCTCCAACATCCTTCTCAAGCGCTTTAAGCCCCATGTCTGGCTCAGCCTCAACATGTTCCTCTTTGGCCTGACCACTCTCCTCCAGGGATTGGTTCAGAACTACAGTGGCCTTATTGCGACTCGTTTCTTCCTGGGTCTCTTTGAGACGGGCATGTTCCCCGGTGGTAGGTCACTCCGATAATCATAGCGCAGCGCATATAGCTTACACTCAAAATAGCCTTCTACCTCATCGGCATGTGGTACCGCCGACACGAAGCCCAACGCCGCTATTCCTTCTTCTTCAACAGCACTACTCTAGCCGGCGCATTCGGTGGCCTTCTCGCGGCAGCCATTGGCAAGATGAGTGGCATGCGTGGCTACGCCGGTTGGCGCTGGATCTTTATCCTCGAGGGTGGCTTGACCGTTCTCGTGAGCTTCTTCTTCTACTTCCTGCTCCCCGACTTCCCCGAGCAGGCAAAGTGGCTCTCCAGCGAGGAGAAGGACTACGTTACTGCGAGACTGCGCGTCGATCAGGGCCACGCTGGCGCCGAGCGCAAGACGACTTTCGCCGATGCCCTCAACGTGCTCAAGGACTACAAGATCATCATCGGCGGCTTTATGTACTTCGGTCTTATTGTCCCCGCGTATGGCTACGCCTATTTTGCGCCTGGTATCATCAAGACCTATGGCTACAGCCCCATTCAGACACAGCTTTACAGTGTCCCTCCATGGGCTGCTGCTTTTGGATTCTCGCTTGCCGTCGCATTCGCATCCGACAAACTTCGACACCGAGCGTTCTTCGCCATCTTCTCCATTCTCGTCGCAATCGCTGGCTTTGCCACTCTTCTATCCGTCCACAATAACCGCTCGGTCCAATACGGTGCTCTATTCCTCGTCACCATGGGCGCATATACCGCCATGCCCATCATCGTCTGCTGGTTCAATATGAACCTTGGAGGTCACAGGAGACGAAGCATTGGCAGCGCATGGCAAGTCGGGTTTGGAAATATCGGCGGTATCATTGCCGTATATTCCTTTTTGCAAAAGGATGCGCCCAAGTTCGTCCCAGGCTACTCCATTTGCATTGCCTTCACCATCGTTTCGATCATTGCATGTCTCTCATACGCCGCTGTAGTGCTATACGAGAATAAGAAAAGGGATGCCAACCCACCGCAGACTGAACTTACCAACGAGGAAAAGGCTGAGCTAGGCGACAATGCGCCCACGTACAGATATTTGCTGTAAATAGAGTTGTGCGTGTGGCTGGACACACATTTTAGGATAAACAGTTCTTGTTTAATATTGATGAATCATGAATGATCCAAATAGTTTCCTATCCATCCCTACCCATTTGGATCCATTGACTACCTACCTATCTTACGTGATTGGCCGCCATGTAGAACCAAGGAATCTGCGATAAGTCAAGACTGCATCAGTGCGTCTGCGCAAGAGGTTCCACAAGATTCAGATTAATGGAGTCCATACATAGTGTTTCGTATACCGGTTATGGACTTAGTTACTATCGAAATTCTTTCGTACCTCTGGGTTCTGATCTGATCCATTCGTTTCTCGAACATGTCGAATAAGAATCTTTTAGGAATAACATACACTTACACCGATAGGCGACATGCTTCGCTAAGCCTATTCCGAGTAGCTTCCACAGTTGCCCCTCCCTAGGTGCGCCTTTCACATCAAATGGATGTCAAATAAACCCCACCAACAAGGCTTCAACTGCGCCCGAGAACAAACCGTCTCTGGGCCATTCTAGTCCTTCTCGTCGCAATAAGTATAAATACATTTCTCTATAGAGGGTATCTTATAATTATTCTGCACAATTGTCTCTCATACATACACAATGGCCACTATTCGACATGCCCGAAGGGAGGGTAAGCTCCAATACTTCTGAAGAGTTGTTGCAATGCTGACTCGAGCTTCGTAGATGCTCCCATAATTCTCCAGCTCATCCAGGAGCTTGCCGACTACGAGAAGGAACCCGATGCCAACAAGGCGACCGTTGAGAGCATTCAGGCTACAGTCGCTTTCGCGCCCTCCGACTCCCCCAACGTTGACGCCTCCATCATCCCCGCCACCGAACCCATCTCACCCACGAAGCCCGCTCGCTGTCTCCTCGTCTTTACCCCGGAAGGCGAAGCTGCTGGCATGGCGTTGTACTTCTACAACTATAGCACGTGGCGCTCACGCGCAGGCATCTACCTTGAGGACCTATACGTGCGAGAGTCGGCTCGTGGCAAGGGATACGGCAAGAAGCTGTTGAGCACTCTGGCTAAGCAGGTCCTTGCCATTGATGGCGGTCGACTGGATTGGGTGGTTCTCAAGTGGAACGAGCCTAGCATCAAGTTCTATGAGAGCCTTGGCGCCTATGCCATGAACGACTGGGTCGGTATGAGAGTAGATGGCGAGGGCCTGGCCAAGCTGGCCAGCTTGACGGATTGATAGACAAAACTAAAAAGAAAGTTCAATGTCTGTGAGCACAAATGACCGAATAACATGTGAATCCTTATTTTGGTGTATCGAGAGGTTGGGTCACATTCTTAGGCTTGGGTTTTGGCGTCTTTTGGGATGGAGATGCATCCTTTGCCTTTTCTCCTCTGCTGTTGAGGCCTTCAAAGATACTAAGCTGCCCCTTTGTAGGGGGTACCGCAGGATGAGTCAAAGTACCCCAAAGAAATTCGGCCTTGCCCGTCTCAGCATCTGAGTCCATCTTGGGGGTGAATTGCCAGACTCGCTGGTAAGCACGGCGAAACCATCTGGGTGATAACTCCTTAGAGCCATGTTTCGATTCATATGGGTGATTTGTCTTGTCGCGCCCGACGAAAGCGAAGCTCGACAGGCGGTTCAAGTGCTCGACCTTGTTGGTAGGCTGAGTAGCGTGGCTCTCCCAATCCCAATCCAAGGTTGATGGCTTGGACTCAGCAGCGAGTACCGGTTTCGCAGCAGGCCGTCTTTCTGGGATCCTCCACTCCTCTTCCTCTTGAGCGCCCTTGCTTAGACGGCCAAGAAGATCCCACTCATCACTGCTAAGCGGTGGCATAACTTTTGTAGCAGAGCGTCGCCAGAAGCCTGCTCGTTTGGCCTGGAAGATATTTGGAGTTGGTCTTTCCCCCCAAATATTTTTAGCTGGTACTCTAGAGTCGGGGTTAAGAGTTTTGATACTCTTCCTGGGCCAAGCTAGCTTTGTCGACTGTTGCAACTCTCTCTGTGCATGGAGGAGGCTCCGGAGTTTGTTGGTGTCCCATTTGTCAAAGAATGGTGTCTTGTCAGGTCCCCGTCCCTTTCTAACCATAGGCAGCTTGGATTTCGACTCCTTTTCATCGTCCAATGTATGGCTTGCTCCTTTGGCCCCTATTTTGTGCGGGAAAAATTTATCTTCTATTGTAGTTTCGGACGCATTATTTGGGGAGGACTTATTTAGTACTGCTGTTTCATCTGCCTTTGAGGCCTCAATCTTGGGAGATTTTCTATCCGCTTCGACCCTCTGAATCAATGCCTCTAAAGCATCCGAGTCGCTCGGTGGTTCTATTCGGACAAAATGCGAAAGAAGGCTTCGTCTTCGGGCTCCTTTTCTAGCAAACGCTTCCATAATGAAATCTTCCATCTGCGATTTCTGGCCACTGTTGGCTGCTCTTAATCTGCGCAGCAAATTGGCGGCTCTGGCACGGCGCTTATATTGGAGACGATCATGTTCCCGGTGGGCTCGAATTCGAGTACGAATATGCGTTGTGATCGGTGGTCTGATAGCTGGGGGCAGATAGGAGGCTTCACGAAGGATGTGTCGGTAGAGATGGAGAGGAGGGAGGTAGGAGGGTATTGTGGAATGTGGACGAGGCATTGTGATAGCCTTTTCAATGGCAAAAGTGAAAAAAGGCGCGAGGCCTTGTAGGAGAGTCACAATGAGGATACTGGATTTCCTCGAAGCTTGAATTGGCACTATAGTTTTCAACTCTACGGCAAATCCTCGGTCACTGGCATATGGTGTTTAGAACGAGGTTGAGCAAAAAGAAGCATATTGTGAGGCTATTTTCCCAAATCTTTTACAGATAGGTACTCTGAGCCAGATAACATTATAGATATGCCTCGGTCATATCGACTACACCATCAGATTCGCACAGGGGTCGCCTTGAGATACCTGCACTCTATCAAGATGAGATTGTGTGATGGACCTCATGCTATAATGGAGGTGCATAACTCTGTTTCAACAGTGCGAACGTAAATTTTTGGAATTGGCAATCCAAAAATGTGCATTATTATGCATGAAACAAAAGCTGGCCAAGAGCATGGCGGCCATCAACAAGTGGTTGCATTAGCGGCCTCGAGAATTCACGCATAGCCCGAGAACAAATGGTTATAAGCATCATGCACTTGCACAATTCTCCTGATGTATCCAATGGATTGAAGACAACAAAGAATAAGTGGCCATGGTATGGCCGCTGTAATGGGCCAAGTTACAATGGAACTGAAGTTAATGGGCCTCATGATGAGTACATCAAAACTCGCGAGGCTTGGCTCGTGCGTTCACGGTCTTCACGCGCTTTACGCGCGAGACACGTCCAGAGCGCGACTGAGCACGAAACGGACACGTCTTGGTTAATTAACCGCATCTTTTTTTCTCTCTTCCGTTCACGCTCATCAGCCGAGGAGTCGGGGATCTGCTGCAAGTGAGCACAACCGAACAAGTCACTTTGACGTGCATAAGCTTAGTCTCGTCGAGGATGGCAAGGTACATCAGAAGTTGCCTGTTCAACTACAGCATCAGATTATCCCGCTTTATCAGGTGCAGGAATAGCTGCATTAGTACCCATCATCCAAACATTCATTCTATCTGCAATTGCACCAACGCAATTCATCTTCTGCTGCTGCTTTCATCCTCACCTTACCACCTCTTACATGAGTTTAATTGAAAGCATTGACAGTGGAACTTTCACCGGGCCAACTGAGCTATAGACGGGTTATTACGCAAAACCCGCTAAAGCACTGGTTCTCAGCGCTCTCCCCGCTCGTCTCTGGGCACCTTCTATGTACCTAGGACCCTGGTCGACCTGCACCTCACCTCACTTGCACAACTCCGCCCTGGGCCGCCCACCAACAGACAAGGTATCTCGAGCTACTCATTTCGTCTCTACTCCATCTTCATTCTGCAACCACCCAGTTTTCGAGCGCACAAAACGACTGAAACTCGACAACGAAGCGCATGGGCGATCCCGGATAATTGCTTCTAGCCTCGCACGGCGTTTTTGATTACTTCATCCGTACCATACTGAGTTGCCATTCACTTCAAACTTCGCGCGTCTCCCTATCTATTGTACATTTCCATTCGACTTGTTCTTATTTGTCGGTGCTGTGATGCTATCACGCCCACGACCGGTTGACTTTGAAACCCTCTCGCTACTGGGAATTCACTAATATCCGTCACGGATAATTTTCCCTAATACGATATGCCGTCAGCATCGCAATCATCTCAACAATCATTCAGCATGAGCCAACAATCGCAATCCGGCTTGGGGAACTCCTTCAGAGGTTACAATGGCGATTCTGAAGGCGCCACTATCTACTCGGTATACAACACCTACAAGCTATACTGCTGCGCGACTGCTAACAATATTCTGATGCAGGCATCATATTCCGGTGTGGACGTATACGAGATGGAGGTCAACAATGTCGCTGTGATGCGCCGTCGCAACGATTCGTGGCTCAATGCGACACAGATCCTGAAGGTTGCCGGAGTAGACAAGGGAAAGCGCACCAAGATTCTTGAAAAGGAAATCCAGACAGGCGAACATGAAAAGGTTCAAGGCGGTTATGGAAAATACCAGGGTACTTGGATAAAATTCGAGCGTGGTGTTCAAGTGTGTCGTCAATACGGTGTCGAAGAGCTCTTGCGACCACTCCTGACGTACGATATGGGCCAAGACGGAGGCGTTGCTGGCCGAGGTGATTTTAACACGCCGACCAAGGAACAAGCCATGGCCGCACAAAGGAAACGACTGTATAATCAGAGTGCGGACGGAAGGCCCAATGGCCTGAGTGGGACATTCTTCAAGAACATATCAACCACTGCTTCCCATGCCGTCGCTGCTATCAGCAAGGCTCGCTTTGACTCACCAGGCCCTCGAAGCCGCAACGGCCCTTCAAGAGCGTCTTCCTTCAGCCGTCAAGCGTCGATGCAGAATGGAGATGATTTTCCTGGTAATTCTCAGCAGAGTTTCGCTTCGGATTATGGGCAGCAAGTTGATTCGGCATACTCGACACAACAAGTTAACTCTGTTCAGATCAACGAGACAGAACCTCCTCGGAAACGCGCACGAGTGGCTATGACTCCAGGTGACAGTTTTAGCGGATACGGGCAGAATATGGACATGTACGCTGCGAACTTCCCCGGATCACCAACCGAACCAAATGAGTCTTTCATCTACACTCAAAATACTATGCAAGATGGGTCGCCGGTCGACGAGGGTAATGGGCCTCTAGCGCCCCTGCCCTACGAAATGTCTCCAGATGTGGAGATGAAGCGCAACATGCTGATGAGTTTGTTTTTGGAAACGCCGGGTACTGACCCTACAAAGCACGACATGCTTCGTAGCTACACTCCTAAAGAGTTGGACATGCCCATCGACTTACAAAGCCACACTGCTCTTCACTGGGCCGCGACTCTTGCGCGCATGCCTCTTTTACGCGCTCTTATCGCCGCAGGCGCTTCCCCGGCTCGTGTAAACGCTTCTGGCGAAACAGCATTGATGCGGGCCTGTTTAGTCACAAACTCACAGGATCTCAACTCGTTCCCCGATCTTTTGGAGGTTTTGGGCAGCACGATAGAGGCGCGCGACCATAAGGGACGGACTGTGCTTCATCATATTGCGGTTACAAGTGCAGTCAAGGGACGTAACGCTGCCAGCCGATACTATCTCGAAAGTCTTCTGGAATGGGTTGTAAGGCAAGGTAGTGCACCTAACAGCCAGGCTACCCAAACGAATGGCAACGGCCCTAGTGGCTCCCAGTTAGCAAACCCGAAAATGGGAATTGCACGCTTCATGAGCGAGATAGTCAACGCTCAAGATAGCGTAGGTGACACAGCGCTCAATATTGCCTCGAGGATTGGCAACCGCAGCATCATTTCTCAGTTATTGGAGGTTGGCGCAGATCCTAATATTGCAAACCGAGTTGGCCTACGGCCTCTCGATTTCGGCATCGGAAGCGAAAATGCTGACGAGAAGACCAACGGTGAGCCCAATGTCGATAAGAACGGCGCGGCAGGAACGAATCAGCGCAGTCGAGAAAGCAGTGATGAAATAGTTGCCTGTAAGTTTACTATGCCCTCGAACATCCATGGACACGTTGCTAACATGAACAGCCATCTCCCACCTATTGTCAGAAACAGGCTCAGCTTTCCAAGCCGAGATGAAGGCCAAACAAGCCTCTCTTGATACACTTCACAGCACCCTCCGAACTACATCAACACAACTTGGCGAGGCTCGACGGAGTTTTGAACATCTGAGCGCTACGCTTAAAAAGCAACAATTAGCTCGACAAAAGGTCGCCAACCTCTCTCATGCCCGTGAAGATGAGCAACTCCGCCTCATGCAGGAGCAATCCCGAGCATCGCAACCCAACCCATCATCATCATGGGAAACAGAACTCTCGGCTATGCTCGAAGCCGCCGATGACACTTCGGGTGGAGGCTTCGGGGGCGAGGGCCTCCTCCCCTCAGCGGCTGTCCTCCACGCACGTATCCGGGCCGTTGAGGGACGCCGTGATATGACCCGAAAGATGGTAGCGGCCCTGAAAGGACGGAGTCGCGATGTCGAAGTCAAGTATCGCCGCGTGGTGGCGCTGTGCACAGGGGTTCAAGAAGACGAGGTAGACGCTGTTATCGATGGTCTACTTAAGGCCGTGGAGAGCGAACACGAAGAACTCGAAATCAACCGTGTGAGACGCTTCCTCGGTGGCGTTGAAGGTGTTGTACACTGATAACAGCACCCCCTCTCCTTGGATCTTCTGGCTGCGCAACATCCGGCGGCTCCTGCATACCGCATACTGTAATGACTACACTTCCTGTACGATTCCGTTTATTTATCTATGGTGCTTTTGATACCCACTGAGCCCGAGAAGCACCCCCAGCTCGTGGTGGTTTGGAATGAAGGGCGTTTTTTATGCTTGGCATGGTCATCTTCCTTTTTCTGCTTTCTTATTATCCCGAGCCCGAGCTTTTTGTCCGACTATTATTTGGTCTACGAGAACTAAAGGCTGGATGCACATTATATCTTTTTTTTTATTTTTTTTGGACGATATGGATTTCAGCAGTATAAAAGGATCGAGAAGTAGTTGGCGTAGCGTTCTTGACGAGCAATGGTGTATAATATTAACATGACATGAAAAGCATTCATTTCATTGATATATTGTTTCACTGTGTTATATATATACCCACAAAACAAAACCAGGAGACTCTATCTGCTCCTCGACGTAGAACCCCTATTTGTCGCCCGAGTCAAACTCCAAACACCATACAATGCTATGCGATATATACAATCATGTCGCGGACTTCTTGTCCAGCCAAGTTTCAAATGCCCAGGGCGGTCTTTCGAATAACCAGATGGCATATCTACGCAACACCATTGCGATATACGCCCTCCCATCTCTCCTCCACACCGCCAACTTTATTCCTTAGAACTTTGATCTCGGCATCCAACTCATCTACGTTCCTTGATAATGCGCTGACCTCCTCAAATCGCCGTGAACCCTGCGCGGCCTTGATCATAGATTCGACCATAAAACGCTGCTCTTCCAAGACCACCAACCGTTCTCGAAGCTCCTTTTCCTCAACCTCAAGTTGGCTCACAACGGTGCTTCCTTCACTGGGTGCTTGCGACGACGTTTCAGCGTCCGCGAGTTCTGAGTGACGTAGACTTGATCCCGAGTGGTGGTGCGAGGCGAGAAGTCGTGAAGCGGAAACTGCTGTAGAGGACGATGCTGATGAGCGTGAGCGAAGCATTTGTGGGAGGCTCTTAAGGGGGAGCATGTTGGTGTGGAGGAAACCACTTGCATAGGTGTATATAGCCATTTGAAGACGACGCTGTGTCGCGCTCTCGGTGGGAAGGTCACGCAGACGCTTTGCAGCAGTACCGTATTTTCCAAAGCTATCGACCAAGCGCTTGCGAATCTTGGCCGCCTCCTGGATCTGCGCATGGGTTGGCGGTGGCTTGTTGAGGTCTATTTCTCCACTTTCTTTCTTTTCCGGCTGTAGGTTTAATAGAACACGATGGAAAGATGGCAAAAGCTGTTGAATGCCGCGCTCGAATTGTCTCAGGGTCTCATATGCTCGCTGATCCGCAGGTTTGTGCTGCAATGAGGCGGCAAAGTCGCGGGCAGAGAAAATTGTGTGTTTACAATCACGACACATTCGAATATCTATCCCAACTTGCCCAGCACCGGTTGTCGAGGGATTCTTCTCAGTTGCTGAGGGTTCTTTGGTCGCTCCATTTGTTTCGCTCGATACGTTAAGCCCAACCTCGGAGGAACATCCTGTTTGCGGATCACCACAGACCACACGACCACATATGCGGCAGTGATGTCTTCTGAACGTCCAAGAGCCAAACTCCTGCTGACAAAAGGGGCATTTTGGTACGTTTGCATCTTCTTCCCAAGTTACAACGGATTGTTCAATGAGCTTGCGAGGGTTCTTTTGCCCTGCTAATGATGTGACTGGGCCCAATAATGAGCCATTGGATTGTGTAAGCTTCTCGGGAGGGTTCGCTAGTAATTTTGTGAGTTTCGTTAATCGTTTCTCAAGCCGTGAGATTTCCAAATTCTGTCGCTCCACCTTTTTTCTTCTGATCTCGATGAATGCGTTGGTGTGATCTGTTAATGCGCCCTGGTGATCGTTGTATCCTTCTCTTGATTTGAAACATGTCTCGCACACTCTTGCCCAGTAACCACGAACCGGTTCGTGTTTTGCGCTCCGACTTAACTTCATCTGGTACATGGTATGTTCCTCGCAGAATAACCGTCCACAATTTCGACAGTTTATGCTTCCATTCAAGGGTCCCAAACTTCTTCCGCACGTTGGATCGGTACATAAATCGTAGCTTGTCGATCTCTGCCAGTGATGTCGCGTGATGAGTTCGTCGGGGTCAATTGGGCCTTCGAGGGGGTTCTTTCCAGCGGTACTCGATGGAGGGGCGACGGGGATGGACTCGTTTGATTCGAAGACGTCAAGACCTCGTAGCTTTTGGTTGATGAGGGAGAGGGGTTGAAATCGTTTGGCCTTTAGAACTTGCTTGTCAAACCAGGTCTTGACCTCGTCCTGCTCCTCCTCTGGCAATTCTTGGTGAGTGTCATCGATATGTCGATTCAGTTGCAGAAGGGTCATCTACCCAGGCCACAGTTAACACGTGGTACTAAAGTAGGATGTTTGATATTTTACCATCTCTTCATTACATATTGGACAGACAAGCGCGCCGTCAGCGGGGCCCTTCCCTTGAGCGCCGACGCTGATACTATTGCCAATGTCCTGACCCGGGATATCAGGCGAGATTCCACTAACGGGCGGTGAAATTGAAGATGAAGCCACCGAGATGCTGCTCTCAGACGCTGCTAATGGACTCGCAACTCGCGGCGCATTCGTAACCGGAGGTGTCGGGGGAGCAAGGCCCCTGCCGCTGCCTAGAACACGGCCGCCGCCCAGCTTGCGGCCCGACATGATGAAGTCTTTTCAAAAAGACAAAGCAGAATGAAAGGGAGAGAGAGTGCGACCGTGGTTGGTCGAGCTCCGTCTCGAGCTGCGACGCCGTGGTGAGGATGTAGGAAATAAAGTAAGATGGTTAATTGAGGGGAGACAGGATAGCCTGGCTAGGTACTGTTACAGTGCTTCTAGAGGCTTGTGCTCATGCCAGATAAAGAGGTACCTTTGTCTAGGGGCCCCAATGGCGGTGAACAAAGTACTCTAATAGCATGCGTCATCTCATTCCGAACAAAGTTAGACCTTATTCGCTTCCTCCCGTTCCCCGTCGTGTCTTATCGCAACCCCTGCAGCTTCGATAAGAGCCAACCTTTGTCACCTTTACCTTACCGTCCCTGACTTTAGTTGACGGGGAAAAATGACCCCCATTCAGAAGCCAGCATCAGCCCAGCCGGCGCTGGTATCTCCGGCATCTCCTCCCGCCTCATCTACTCCATCCTCCGACTCTTCTTCTGTTCCTACTTCTTCTCCTTTGACTTCAGCAGCAATGGCAAAGACGTATCCTCCTGTGCAGCCTGGAGGCAGCCTGATTCTGGCATGGCAGATCAAGCACAAGAAGGTGCTTGTTGTCGGCGGTGGTGAGGTATGTCTGAATCATCACATGCGCCGAACCTCGGAGCTCCTGATCTCTGCAACACTTATCAATCACAATACCACGGCGCAATCGATGAATCTGTTCATCTGACAATACTTTCTAGGTCGCTGCTGGTCGGATCCTCAACTGCCTCAACGCCGACGCCAACGTCACTGTCGTGTGCCCTAAATCAGGCCTGAACGATGAGGTCGCCTACCGAGTTAGTGAGGGTCAAGTCGCCCACGTCGATCGACTATTCGAGCCCGAAGACCTAGACGGAGCCAGCATGGTTCTAGTCGCCATCGACGACCCTGCCGCCTCGACCGTTATTTGGAAGTTATGCAAGGAAAAAAGGATTCCCGCCAACATCGCCGACGTGCCACCCGAATGCGATTTTTACTTTGGAAGCATTCATCGCGATGGTCCGCTACAGATCATGGTCAGCACCAACGGCAAGGGCCCACGTTTGGCGGCGGCCATTCGGCAGTTCATCGCCAAACAACTACCCAAGAACGCCGGCAATGCTATTGAGACGATCGGTGAGCTGCGGCTCAGGCTGAGAAAGATGGCCCCCAAGCCTGAAGATGGGCCCAAGCGGATGCTTTGGTAAGCTTCATCGGATCATTTTCACACCGTCATACTAACAATGCCGACAATAGGATGTCTAAAGTTAGCGATACCTACAAGTGGGACGAGATGTGCGGCCTCACAGACGAAGACATGGACAACCTCCTTCTTTTCTACCCTGCCAACAAAGTCCCCGCGATGGACGTCCTGCTGGCCCTCCGTGGAGGCACCGATGTTAAGAAACTCGACGTCTTTGACGGCTCGTTCGGTTTCAGCGTCGGCGCGTAGATACCAGCAAGATACACAGCAAGCAATGTTGACCATGCGGCTTAACGTGAGATAAGGAGAACACTGTACGATGTATACAATATTAGTTTGGGTCAAGGTGCATATATTGGTTGGAACATTTTAACTGCTACATATTGGAGATTGAGGAGATGCTGTCACGGCACTATTTTGCATGCGGTAGTAGAGCCTCATAGCAGTCCTCCACTTCCAGGATTATTTTTCAGGCATACTGTCATTGCAGATTGTTGTGGTCATAAAATTTTAAATCGACAGATTATAATACTTGTATTTGCCCAGAAAGGCGGTTTACCAGGACCCCGGCAGTTGCAGCCAAAACAAAACGAAACGCGATGATTCGCTCGGCAATTGTCAGCACTTGACAATAACTTTTGTTGATCATTAATTTTATATTTTTTTCATGGTCGAGCTTCCTTCAGCTCGACATTTCAGTGGTCTATTCTATGTCGTCATGCATCATAATTTGGTATCATGGAAGCCTCTACAGCTTAAGAACAACCTTGTGGGTAGCGGCCTTCTCCTTCTCGTCACCAAAGACATCAATGTCCCAGTCAGGAGAGTCTAAAATCATCAGCATGGATTCATGAGTTTGGAGTCTTTGGTAGATTGAAACTTACAAGTCTTGGGAATGTTGAATCGCTGAGGCTTCTCGCCGAACTTCTCAAGCTCCTTGATAGCCTCCTCGTCCAGCTCAACCTCCTCAAAGTTGCTGCGGATGCGGGCGGGAGTGACGGACTTGGGAATGACAATGTGGTTGTCGAGGGTGGACCAGGCGAGAATGACTTGAGCGGGTGTGACCTCCTTGCCCTTGGACTTGCTCAGACGCTCAGCAATAGCCTTGACCTCGGGTGTGTTAATGAGGAGAGGCTCGCCCCAGGAGTTGTTGCCGAAAGCGGAGTAAGCAGTCAGGAAAATACCCTTCTCCTTCATGTACTTGACGAGCTCGGGCTGGGGAAGACGGGGGTGGCGCTCGACCTGGTTGATGGCGGGGGTGACACCGGTGTCCTTGATGATGGTCTCGAGCTGTTGGAGGTTAGCTATGTGCTCAAAGAAGACACGAGGGGTTGTGGGAACTTACCATCTCAATGGAGAAGTTGGAAACACCAATGGAGCGGACCTTCTCCTTGGGGAGCTTGGTAACAGCCTCCCAGGTCTGGGAGAGGCTGACGCCTTGGTCGAGATCAGTCTTGTTCTCATCGTCGGCCTTGCGAGGGAAGAGCTCGTTGCCGTTCTTGAAGGCAACGGGCCAGTGGATCAGCCAGAGCTATTCAAAGCGGTCAGCTGTGTCTAGGAGTCGGAAGATACTGGCTCAACTCACGTCAAGGTACTCAAGTCCAAGCTCCTCGAGGGAGTCGTCGAGGGCGCCAGGAACCTCCTCAGGACGATGCTTGTTGTTCCAGAGCTTGCCGGTGATGAAGATGTCTTCACGCTTGAGTCCAGGGACGTCATTGAGGGCTTTCTTGATACCCTCACCGACCTCGCGCTGGTTCTGGTAGATCTTGGCAAGATCGAGGTGGCGGTAGCCAGCCTTGAGGGCCTCGTAGACACCGTTGCCGACCTCACCGGGGGCAGCCTGCCAGGTGCCGTAGCCGATCTGGGGCATCTTGTAGCCCGAGTTGAGGGTGACGGTTCTTCCGAAAGACATGGTTGCGGTTGTGTTTTGGGCGAGGGGGGTTATGAGAGGTTTGATTGAATGAGAATGAAAGAGGGAGAAGAAAGGGTCGAGGAGAAGGTGGAGGGACTTTATAAAGAGTTACGAAGCTGGCAAGAGTAATGTAACAAACGTGGACGTGTCATGACACCAGCTGAGGACCCATTTGGTTAACGTTACTCGTGTACATACTTGCTATCGCCATATATATCCACATTAACATTATCATCCTCTCCAATGCCATGTCTCGCGCATCAAGAACCCTGGTGGTGACGGATCTTCCCCCACCACCCACCTCTCCATCTACGATTGCGAACCCAGGTACTCATGATCCCAAAATGGGCAGCTCCGAAGTCTGTTCGAAGATACTGATTCGTCAAGCAAGCCATCGATCGAGAAGCTTCTACAAAAACACCAACCGCAATCTACCGTGCCTATCACCAAACACACCGCGGGGCAACCTAATGCCCCACGTCAAAGTCGTCATTGCCCCATTGAAGGGGCTAAAAAAGCCCGCATTTGCTAGCGCTCTCTGTACTCCGTAGCGCTCCTGTTGCTGTGATGCGGATGCGCCTGAGAATGATATCAGCGACTTTTTTTTTGCTCGTGGGGTACAACTTCGGTCTAGTTACCCCGAGTCAGTTGCTAAAATGCCACTACTGGTAGGCAAGCCTTCTGTTTCATTGGTACGGCTGTACCTACCCAGCTTTAGGGGTTTTTAGTGGGAATATGGAGAAAGCGTGCTTGGTGGATGCAATTGTTGTGTTGGTTTGTCATGAGGGGTAACGATACTGTTGACTAACACGGAACTCAGGATGACCAGGAAAATATTTTTACAATAGAGGCAATTACTCCCAATGACCTTGTTAAGATATCATTGCAACAGTAAAGAAGCTATGCACGAAATGTTATAGTTCAGGCTCTTCTGATCACCTAACCAGTTAGTCTACATGATACATCATGAAAAGGCAGGGATCTCTATTTTCCATGTCTTGAACCATGACGGAAACAAACAACTCATGATGGATTTCCCTCGGTGTGAGGCCAATAAGCTTTGATTTAGCAACCCCTGTGCCTTAATTCCGCATAGGGTTGATGCTGTGTAACCGTCAATCTCATTCAATTACTAGGAAACTGACAAAGCGTTATCTCTTTATACGCCGCAAAGCTTGTGGGCTCTAAAGAATCATAAAAACTACATAAGTCTTATCTTAGCTCATATGGCTCTAGGTATTCCTTAACAGATGTTAACCCTACAAGCTTTACATCGTCTAAAGAGATATACATTTACAATGCGGTCCCTTTCCTAAAAGTATAATCCTGGCTATAACTAGTTGTTTGGAACTTGGGGCGAGGAGTCGTCGGGAATATCAGTCCAATGGTGTTCCTTTTGTGCCAAGATGTGTTCGACCAAGTAATGCGGTTTGTCGAACAGATTCTTGATGTGTTTACGGCCTTCACTCGTTTCGTCTCGAGCTTGGTCTTACGCCTGTGGGCATTGATCCAATAGGGAGTTGGTTCATCCTCACATAAAGGCTATCTCCCGCCATGTTTCGGACCGCTTCTCTTTTCTCAACATTTCGATCTTTTGCACTGCTAAATTTTCGATTTTCAAGAATTTATCTTTTCCGTGTGTGCCCAAGACTGCTTTAATCTCTTCCTTATCCGCGAGATGAAGTATTTGTGTCGAGGTCAGTTGGATGGGTTGCCGAAATACTTCCATTGGGGTCCAGGTTGAAGTCACTTTCCATATGGCCAGGTTCCATACAAGTAGCCTCTCTTGGGCTCGCATTGTGCTTCACGGAGATCTTTTTTTGTTTTTTGCCATCGTAAAATCGTAGATCAACCCTCGTCTCAGAACTAGGATGGGCCTTGGCCATGGGAAGTAGGTAGCAAAATTAGTTGGAATCGTCTTTTAAAGTCCATATGAGGCAAACTAAAGGACAGAGAACAAATATATACAGAATGGTAGCAATAAATTTGGGACATCGCAGATTCTAAACACTTTGGGCGAGCACATAAGCATGTACTGCTGGAATACGTCTGACAGTGACGTCTTTACATACAAAGTACAATCAGAAGTTGTAATTAATAATAGACCCCCAGAGAAACAAAGGAATTGTACCAATTCTTAATGATAATACGGCCTAGGAATAGCCCGAGGCATCCAAGATTGCGCCAGGCCTATTATTGTCGTGTATTCCATGCCACCTCTGTCCTCCGCTCCAATTACCTAGACTCTTTCGAAAGAGTATTCGGATCCTGATGCATTAAAGAGGCCTTGGAAGTTAGCTTCTTTGCCTTTTTGATATGGGGTATTGTCATTCTTCTGTATTGAGATAAGATCAGATCGCTGAGGGTAGACTAATTGTATCGAATAGACCTTGAAATTCCCCGTTGAAAGCTGGCCAAAGCACAAATAAAAGTCTTTCAAGTCACCCAACACCCAATAATGGAGGAGTCTATGACCATCTATCGTCTTTGTGTTGCCGTTGCCAACATTTGATATTGTAGTTTTCGTGAGGAAGCCACGCAAGGCAACTCGACCACCGCCCGTTGGGAGACTCGAAATAGCAAGTAAATATCTCCATAATGGAAGCCCAGGATGTTATAATATGTAAATTCAAAGGCTGGATGCATGTTGATGGGCGTTTCAGTAGGGGAAAGAGACAGGTGATGAGCCTAAGTTTAGTCATGGGGTTGATCAGCATGTCAGAGGCATTTCATTTACAGCCGAAAGCCAGTCACTCAATTCCTTCTCTTCGGCTATCTAGTCTTTTCCATCTTTGCATAAGGCTGCGAAAGAGAAGAAAAGAAGAAGAAAAAGTGATGAAAACTCGATTCTCAAGCACTAGGTTGATCTTCCCATCCTCAATGTCAAGGGAAAAAAATCGGATATCCCATATCTCCTAGTAAGATTATATTGATAATAAATCCTATAAAGTAGTTGCCTAGGTAGTTTAAGATATGGTATTATAAGTTATCGAACTTATATTGGTACAAGTACAAGTTTAAGATATCTTGCTTCTGTATGCTTAAACCGCCCGCTGGTGCTTAGTCATCCGATTTTTCGCGAGTCAAAGCTCCGTACTGGCTGCCGGACAATTACTTAGCCATGTTTACATCCCTACCACCAACACCAAAACCTTAGGAGCTTAGAACTTAACAAAGACGTGTGTCGCTCATGTCTTGATTTCGATCTTTCAGTTATAGCTTCTTTTGAATGGGGCAGTGTTGCTAAAGACGCGTCTGGGATTACAATACGCACTTGATATCAGCACATCCGCGCCAGGAACAACTTAACTATAGCCCAGAAGCGTGCTGCACATTCAACCCTCAAAAAATATCGGGACGGGTATTTTGCTTGACAGAACCTAATGGCTCGCTTGAGTGCTCAAGGCGTTGGCTCTGCTGAGGTTCAGCAATCTCCAACACAGTCGCTCAACACCACCACCATATCTGAAAACGCCAATGATGAAACAGTCCCTCCTTTCTTCAATACTACTTTTTCAACTCACCGCGTTTCGCCTATGCACATTGGAAAATCACAGCTCACTAAACAACGACTCCAAACCATTGCCAGCCGCCTACGCGACACACTTGTTGGTGATGTAGTCCGTGGCATTCAACTCAGAGTGGAAGCAACAGATACACCGATAGGGCAGGTCGGGGCCCTGAAAGGAGTGCGAATCGAGTGGTTTCGTGCGGGCACATTCTTAGGCGAAGATTTCAGTGACAACGATCTCGACACACCGCGCGGTGACCAGAGCGACCTTCCAGACGACCAAAAGCAAGGGCTTTGGATCAGCATAGAGCATGAGAATGCTGCTTATGCTGCGATTCTATTACCTGGTCTCTCAAACTCCGCGAATTTGCATGAAGGGAAGGATCAAAGCAAGTTTATTCATCTTCCATTGTTGCTGATGCGCATGCCTCAGCAACTGAAGAATGTTGTGGCAGACTGGCTAGCTGCCACTTTCGATTGCCGCGTGAGCCGAGTGACGCTGGGAACCAAAACGATTCTCGGCGTTTGGGAGAGCTGGGTTGCAAGTAACGGGCTTGACGATCGGGACGCTGATTTTACTGTAACTCTCGGATTCAATGCACTGCTACCAACCAACGGTGGCCCATCACCTATCGACAACGATCAACCTCGAGAAGAAGAGTCAACTGCCCCAGGGCTTCGCTCGATTGACATCACCATATCTGCTAGAGATCTTCGACGTTTTGTGCGCGCCGGAGAGAAGAGCCATATAGCCAACGGAGCCACTTGGAAAGGAGACGCCCGTGAACGTCGCAGGCTTGCTGGGGGGAACACAGACGACGGTTGGGCATGGCGAACAAAAGAAACTTCTGAAACGTCCCCCTTTACCGAAGCCTTGGGAAGCTATCTGCATCATCACCTTGCACTAGACCTTTTTCATCCCAGTGTACACGTTACTCAAATATCGTGTGCCGGGTTTGTGCTCGGCCAAGGTCGACTGAAGATTATAATGTCTGGCGAGATCAGCCAAAGCCTCTCCCGCGCAGCTTGGTCGTTTGTGGCACAACTTGGACAAAGAGTCAGGGGCGAGAAGCTGCCGCAAATATTTTCGGGTCAAATCGATGGCTGAGTTTGATAAGAGAACCACTGCGTTGGTCGACTTTACCAACCACTTGGCACCTACACTTCGGAATTACCCGTTGCGCCAGGAACAGAACTTGATGCAGGAACTCCAAGCGTTTCTTTGTGCAGACTCATCCTTCGACAAGAAGGCAGCCCCTAATTAGCGATCAATACCAAATGTTAACAGGCAGCATTCAAGCAGCAACAACCAGGCATCAAAAATGCCACTCGCGTGGACAGTTGGCCACATCCATCTCCACATCCATCTCCACGTCATCCTTTGTTGCACGAAGCAACATCTGATGGAATAGCATCGGGCCTTTTGACAGCCATGACGATGCAGCGTCGAGAGTTCTTACAGGAACCAATACAGCCCAATGCCGATCTCAGCTCTCAGCCTGGTCTGGTTTTAGCAACCCTTTCTCAATGCGCTTCACCGGCTGCAGTGCGGCAGCCTCAAAAACCCATCAACCCCCCCAAACCTTCGGGGAACTGAATCATGCATGGGTCTGGGCCTTGGTCTTTTATCATCAGCAGTCCTGCGTGCCGATGCATTTGGGGCATGCGAAGAATGAGCTGACAAGACCCTAGTCAACGTATCGCGATTTATTCTGTCAAGGCCAATCTCCGAATATGCACGAAGACTTATTTGTTTGCTTCAATTTCTCAAATATGCCTGTTTGTGATATGGCGCCAGGGCGCAAATTGCGATCCGTGCTGTTTGATCGAGTGCCAGCGCCTGGGTTTAATTCAGCCAAGCCAAAAACACCGCACAGGTGTGAGGCTGTGCTGTAAGATGCGGTGGAGATGACAACAGAGGGCAGGTAGTTTTTAAGAATGGTTTTGCACATTGCGAAACTCGTGCCCCTAGCACCAGGGACTTCTTTGCTTCACCAGTATCACTAAATCAAGATGGGCAGTCTCTTGTTTATGTTTATGTGCAACAAAGAGATTTCATGTCATAGCATAGGAGGAATATGAGCTAAAAGTAGATGGTCGGACTTGTGTTGTAACTTGATGGCTGGACGGCTGAAAGACTCACTACAACAAACCAACATGATATCTGTCCCGCATATGAGGCTAGGAATAGAGCTGACGCCAAGACATAAGACTGAAGAGGTGTCAGCCCTTTCCATTACCAAGCATACTTGAGCCTCCACATTCGACTTCGTGGTGGCAGCGCAATCTACTATTCCTAATTTTGTCAATCCGCCAATGCAAGTCTTTTTGTTGAGAGCCAACCCAAAAAACTGAAGCCACCAAGGAGCCAGTTCTCTGCAATCCTGAAAAAGAAATGGCACATTTTGGAAAGAATCTAGTTCTCCCACGACTTACACTCGACCTTGTCATCCTTGGTCTGTGTGAATAAGCAGTTACACAGGCTCCATATGGCTTTTGGTGGCTGAGACCAACGTCTTTGTCTCTAAAGTGCGGTACAGACGGGTCAAGTCCTGTCTTGGGAACCAGCACTTGGAGCGCGCAAGTAACATTGGCCTTGGTCACTCCAGCTGGTCTTCCCTTCGCCAATATCGGTGTGAAATGTGGACACGAGGATGATCAATATGCAGCTAGTAAGGCTGTACAACCTTAAGTCTTTGGTAGAACAAATCCCAAGAACTTGCCACTGCCAACATCGCCACAATTCTTGACAGCCTTCTTGATATACAAATCCAGTCTGGTGCATGGGGGCTGCATCGGTGTGCTGAGGTGACAAGCCGCTGCTGGAGAAAGAGGGCGCAGATGTTGAGCTTTGATTCGGACCCCGTCCAGCTGTTCCCACGTTGCCCAGAATTCTGTGTTGTATCCCGTGCGGGCTGGGCCTTGAAAACGGGTTGAGGGTTACGCTGCGTGTTGGGATTGTGTCTTGAATGGCGGAGAGCATGAGCCCCATGTCTGCTGAGATTCAGGGTGCTGTGATCTCTTACGCTTTTCCTTGTCCTCAGTGATCCTTCTCCCTCTTCTTCCTCACAGCTGCTGGATTCCGTAGGTTGGATCCTATCAAAACAAGCATCCTTCTTACACTACACTATCTCCAGAGACAGACCCGGTGCTCAAAATGTCTGAAGCTCGCGAACATTGGGGTCTCTCATGTACCAATGGAGGTCGGTTCTACGTCTGTGAAGATGACGATACTCAATTCATAGGCTGTTGCGTCAATGATCCTTGCGGCAAAAATAATGGTACCTGTCCAGATGGAGATTTGCGCGCAACGACCTTCGACTCTGATACCTACGCCCAACTTCCCGCCCAAGACTGTGATAACTCTCAGGGTGTCGACAATTGGTACACGTGTGCCTTCACCAGCCCGCCTTTTCTCGGATGCTGCAGTCAGAATGCTTGCACCTCAGGCTGTCCGAGGAGAAGGCTTGTGCCAGCCAAGCTATCCAAGATTGAGAACAACAGACTCGACTTTCTGAATCCTAGAAAACGAGTGAGTTCTACCGCATCCAGCGCTTCTGCGACCGCTTCCAGCACCTCGGCTGCGGAGGCAAATGAGGAGGACGGACTGAGCACCGGAGCTACTGCCGGCATTGCTGTGGGCGCATCAGTTGGAGGTCTGATTGTGCTCGTCCTTGTGGCCTGGTTGTTCTGGTGGAGGCCCCGACAAAGGAAGAAGCATCTTCAAGAAAACCTTGGAGGGTACAGTGCACCTCCAGGTGCAGCAACAATGAGTGAGAACCCGCACTCGTCTTCGAACGGCCCTATTTACCAGGGCACGTTCCCTGCTCATTCTCCCATGAGCAATTATCAGCGTAAGAGAACTCGTCCAAAAGGCGGCTGATCATTACTAACGGATGCAGAATCGTTTGCTTCATCACCCACGGTGGTAAATCCGCACCATAGCGGCTTGTCTTCCATAGAACAGTTCCAGAAATATTCACCCAACATCACTCAGTCTGAACGGCCACAGTCCTTTGCGCAATTTTCAGAGCACGGTGCCCATCATGCACATAGTCCCAGCTTTCCGCCCTACCAGCAACCGTACAACCAACAGCAAATGAGTGTTGTCTCAGAGATGGATGGTACTACGACGGCTCCGCAAGAAATGAGTGCTGAGCCAGAGCACCGAGTCCAACGAAACTCTAGCATTGGTCCAGAAACCGAGTTGAGCCTCGCAAGATGAGTTAAAGGAGGCGATGGGGTTGAAGACGCAGCATTGGGCAAAGGGAATTAGTGAAGGCACCAAAATGGGGTGTGCCATTGGGATGCAGGTTCTTCCAACGGATATGAAGGTTGCGTGTTGGCGTACGTTGCGATATACATTCCTTTGAGCGACGGTTTAGATCAGTTTCATATACCTACTATAGTTACGATAGTTTGTCACGATTGAGATGGGCATGCATGGTTCGTTTGTACATAAGCCAGGTAGATACAACTTTACTAGCATTGGCCTTCTTTCGACTCAATACGTACATCTATTTCCAGCCGATTTCCATTATCAGAAAGAACCTCGAGACGTCGAGAACGACAATATGCTTCGAAGTCAGCTGAAGTAAACCAGTAGTCCAGGCGTTACAAGGCATGTGTCACAGCATAAAATTGCAGCCTGTTTTGTCTCCGACATTTGTGCAACAGGCGCCAAGGAAAGTTACGTGGGATGGCGTCTGAGGGATATCTTATAGCATCATAAAGTGAACAATATGCTGCACTTTGTATCACGAGACAGTTATTGAAACGATCGAGATGGTGAGCTATTGAACTCGACTGCTCAAAAAAAAAACCACGATCATGTTTCTCCCAAATTTTCGAAGTAATAGCTCAAATATTTCTTACAGCTATACATACCCCAGGTTTGTGCATGACAAGCTATGTCATCCCGCCCCCCATGCTAGACAATTCCAACCACACAGAGTACAGCGCTCGACACCCCTGGAAGAATAACCAGGAATCTGGGACACGGAAACGACTTGATTCTTCACGATATGACATAACGGTCTTTGACATATCAGCGCCGCAACGTCATGGCGTGTAATGCCTAGAAAGAGGTGTCTTGGATTATATGAGAATGGGTATATAAGGAGGGAGGGTGATCATAAAGGCGGCAAGACAAACAAGACTACCTACCCACCTATCCGAAAGAATAACTAAGGAGAACATCACAAAAATGAATTCCGCTGGAGATCGATCCGTCATCTCGAATGACATGCAGGAGCTGCGTCAGGGAGGCGAGGAGATTTCTCACAAAATCCAAGGTCACAAGGCGAACCTGTCCAACCCCAGTAAGAGCCATCTATCAAATATCATGCATACTACATAGCATACTAACGGTGGTTGATAGACACCAGCGAGGCTAGCAAGGAGAACAGCAAGAAGGAGATTGAGGCGCTGGGAGGCGAGGCGAACCACTACGGGAACGAGGTTGATCCCCGAAGCAAGAGTGCGTCGGAGAACCTGGAGGGAAGCCGAGTTGGATGAATTGTTGAATGATCGAAATGATGTCCACCTGAAATAATACTTGAATTCCTAATTATAACCATTCCATACCTATATTCGTGTAATGAAGATCAAGTTATTGCTACCCTAGATGGAGGCAGTAAGCCAATAATCGTTCGGATTGCATCGACCCCCGGCTCCGAGTCCGGATCCGAAGGCTTAAAGTCGATCTTGGTGGCCTTGAAGCGCAGCATCTGGTCGCTTCTTTATTAACACAAGAAACTCATCTTATCTATCGTCTCTAAAATATTGTCATTATAATCCTATTGGGCATCAAGTTTGCCGAAGTGATGAACTTTGTCTACTTTGGCCGGGGAAATGAAGCCAATATACGGTCGGCATCTCTTTTCCACAAGTTACACTCAACAAAGTGACGCTGACAGCGAGAGCCATTGAGAAATGAGAGAGCCCATGTTTCATTACTGGATGAAACGTGTACTTGCAGTATTGGGTATAGCATCTCGGCAAAGCGGATGATCGGCACAGAAGGGATGAGGTCTAACGATATTAGCCTGCGGAAAGTGGCTGCAGATAGTCTGATTTATTGCGATGCTCTGATGGTTGATCTTTTCGGCCAATATAACCAAATATCCACATTGAATAATAATGACAGACTACAGCTATCCAGCCAATGAGTTCGGAAGTCTATGTCACTTCATTGGGTCTTGGCGCAGAAAAGCCATTTTCTGGGCAGTGACAGACTCTGCATTGTATTTCCGTGCCAAAGCCGGTGGATCGCAACGTATTGGCTCACCAAGTGTCGACCCTAAGAGAGCACGAGAGGAAAATGCAGTAATAATAATTGACATCGCAGTTGTTGAAACAACTCAGAGACAGTGCAAGGATCTAGCCACTACTATATCTATCTTGTTTGATAACGGGGCCAAGCAGTACTAGAAGCTGTCAATGGAACATCTACAAGTCAGATCGGACTACCGGCATTGCTTCAGTCCTTAAGCGGTCAAGTGTGTTTTCTAGGTACTCTTGAATCTGATTTCTCACCTGCAAGCCATAATCAAGATGAATATAATTCACTTTTCGCATTAGCAGCCCTGCAATTGGCGGAATTTACATTATTTATTGCCACTGTTTTTTCTGTCTTGCCTGATATCAATTTTTGGCTCCGGCCCTTTTAATTTTTTTTTTTTTTTTTTTTTTGCCGTTAGCAAGGCGAGAGAGGCCCGCAAGACCAGGATCATTGAAGAGAAGAGGAAGAGGAAGAGGGAGAGGCTCCTCACAGGATATCCATCATTGTTTGTTCACCTATTCATTCACTTGTTTATCCGCCCAGCGTTTTCTTTTTCACTGCTCACCTTTGGAGACTGCGACGCTATCAACTCACGTTATTTTGTGATATTTGGCTCAACAGATGAAGGTCGTGGTCACAGGGGCGACCGGGTTGGTCGGTAATGAGATCGTCAAGCGCTGTCTCGCAGATGCGCGCATCACAAAGGTCGTCATTCTTACTCGGAAAGCCGTGTCCATGGATATCGAGTGCCATCCAAAGTCGGATGTTATAATGGTTCAGGACTTTACGCGATATTCTGACGAAGTTTTGCTGCGGCTCGAAGGCTCCTCGGCGTGTTTATGGTAAGAAAGACCCTTATTTCTAGGAACTTGATCTTCATACTGCTCAAACATGAGAGAGGCTGATCAGTCAAAACAGGGCCATTGGTGCACATCCAGATCAACACAACCACAACAAGGCATATCTTCACCACGTCAACGTGGAACTACCACTCGCCGCAGCCAAAGCGCTGAATGAGCGCATCGCACCAAAAACACCAGGAGGCAGCAAGTTCAGCTTTGTATTCTGCAGCAACAGAACCAAGTCATCTTCACTTCTCTCGCTCGGGGACCCGCGAAAGCCAAAGTCCGAGGCGGAGAAGGGCCTATGCGAGATTGCAGACGCCAGCCCTGAAACATTTAGCGCTTGGATCTTGAGACCCAGCGCCATTGTCACCCCAGACACGCCCAAGAAGAGAAGACTTGTAGGCGGCCGCTCAAGCAACGGCGTGGACGTTGCGCAGATGGCGAAGGCTTTTGTGACGGTGGCTTGTGAAGGCTATAAGGATCGTGTCATTGATAATGATGCGCTACTGAAGATGTGAGCCGCTTCTGCGGAAAAGAGCGGGTGAATGTGCACAATGGGGAGCAGCTGGATATGTGGTTTGAATACAAGCTGAGCTTGACTGGGGAAGAATTTGTGGACTTGGCGGAGCATGAGGCGATATGCCAAGCTTTGGGCGGTGTTGAGTTGATGCTGGCGCATCAAGTTGGAATTGTTATTGTTGGCCTTCGATTCACTGTACCACTACTAACCGAGTCACTATATTAATGATGTATGTCGCGTTTAAGATGGCGGAGACTGATAAGATATATGTCTAACTAGCAAGCTTGACTAAAAATAATGCCATTCCGCGCCAAGGCTTCAACTAAGAAACTTTTGGGCACTGATCTCTCCATGACCAATCTCCTGACTCGTGAATACCCGCGATTGGATGTTGGAGTATCATGTAAATACAACAATGCTGGTCTTGATCCAGCTTGTTGCGATGAGTAAGATATGCAATTCTCAGACTGGGTTTGGTGCCCACTCCGATAGTCCAGGAAGCTGAAGTTTAGGAGGCTATTCCTTCGAAGCGTCTATTTCGTCAGATAAGGCTAACACAGTGGGTTCCGACATAACCAACTAGAATGTCTGTAGATTCTGGGTAGAATTTACAAGCTTAGCGTTTCAAATAACCCCTTGGAGAAGACGTTGCAAGAACTCGATATCTTCAAGCCCAGTCTGAGACTGGCCAGGTAAGAAGCTTCGGTCGATATCATGGTATTGGGTCTCTCCTCATGGTGTTGATCTCTATGTTCTTAAAGTTGTAGTGATGCTCATGACAATGCACACTTGACAGTCATCCCGTAGTTTCGACGATATAACATTGTTTTCCTTGTGTTGACTGTCTGATGACAAGGGGCCGTTTGAAGCGTGGGAAGAGTTTTGAAGGCTCCCCAACAAGTGTGATTGTTCATCAGATAATATTATATTACATATGAATCTCTCGAAGGGGTAAGACCTACTGGTTTGCTAAGACGGGAGGAAACTTGTAATAAATTAAGAAATGCTTCTTAAAGTTCCCATTGTAGACGTAATGGAGATCCCATGTAGATTAACCTTGGGGTGCGAGAAGTTTTCAAACTTATAGTAAAGTTAGGTCTCAGCTCCCATTTTCCCTTTCTTCATCAGCAGCAGACATAGAAGCAATCTTCACCCATTTGCGATTCTTTGTAATCTCGACTTGAGTCATTTAGGATGTAAGTCAAAGGCGCCATGATCTTGATATTGACACTGACACTTCAGCATAGCTTTCAACGCACCGGTTTGACGACTTCAGTTTACTTTCGCATGTCACGAGACTCCTATCATGATGGATCATTTTGAGTACATCCACGCTGTCGGCTGGCTGGTCAACCACCCAACATCCTTTCATGGCGACAACCAAGAGTCTATCCAACCTCGCGGAGTACCGCCAAGCGGGCTACCAACTGAAAGCAGAATCCAAGCTGCCATGGACACGGGGTCTGAAAAATCTCTACTGACAGCTCTTATAACGGTATTCGTGCTTTCTATCTGTGGCTTATGCTTCACCTGGTATCACGTATCCAGAATCTCGATCTACGTGGATGAAAAGAAGGATATTGAACGAGGGGGCCAGTTTTCGTGTGAGGAGGGCTATGAAATGGAGCCAATAAGTCGAAGTCGGTCTGTGTCATCGGAACGATGATCTTGGGCATTAAGCTCAGGGGAAGTCTGTCGATGAGGCGTATACAATCAGGAGTTGATACGGAGATGTAGCTGGCTGGATCTAGCCCGTCGTATCTCTGCAACAAGGAAATCATAAAGCGACACTTCTGAAGCAATTTTTAGTCTCTCCTAAATAAAGTTCATCTGAACTCCCAATGCGATGGATACTATTTGCTCTCAACATGATTCAAGATTTTGACTGCACCACGTGGCGATACTTCAAAAGTAAAAAAAGACCAGCTCAACAACTTTGGGTTATAAATTGGAGATTTTCAGAGACCATGTGAATGTTTATTACTTGAAGTGTTTTAATGATCTTCTCCTTCTTTTCCATGCCTTCTATCTATCAACACCAAAACACAAACCCTTCCCAAGGCTTCAAAATCTTTGATCCTCCAAGTCACATTGAGCATAATACTCTATCACTTTCATTTGAATCACATTAGAAACATCCAAACAACGCCAAAAACACCACAACATTTACTATTGTGTGTATCAAAATAGAAGCCAAGGTCATCGGTGCCTTGTCGACAGGGGGTTCTCACCCGTACCCGCCTTTGAGATGTGTTGTTATAGTTCTAGCCCTAAACGACGAGCCCCAATCCCAACGAAAGAAGGGAGAGCTTATCGACCTTCAAATCCGGGGAAATTTATATAAGTAACAGGGGACGTCACGGAACTGGTCACGAGGGGTGGACAGCAGAGTTTGGATTTTGGGGTGTAAGGTTGTGAGGAGGTTCACGAGAGGACAATTTGGGTAAATGGAAGTTTGTTGAGGCGAGAGGAGAAGCTTATATGAAGAGGAGGAAACTTTATGTCTGGTATTGATCATATAATAAAGCCATTATCCTTTTGAGTCAATTTCACATGTGTAAGGGAGAGTGAAGGAAGTCGTCGTTACGTGTCCCACAACTTTTTGCATCATCAAAATTGAATCTCTGAAGGAAAATGGGTCTTGAGGATCAGTTATCTCTTATACATGGTGTATCTGAGCATAATGCCCGAAACCAGTATATAACCCCTCAGCTACTCATGAATACCAGCTAACTATTAAGCAGCACAACGACCGGCCCCCAAAACGAATCCCAGACACGAAACCAACTCGCCTTCTTCATCCCATTTATCGTCGTATTATGGGGGCTACTCGTCCTTTCAACGCTCTTCCGATTTACTGATCTCATGATTGTTTGGTACAGGCGATACCTTGGGATGAAGATGTTTGGGTGTTATGAGCAGGAAAATCCGGATGAAGAGCAAGTTGGAGAAGAGGCCCCATTGCTGAAGAAGGTGGTCAAGACAGTCAGGTTCTACGATGATGTGACCACTGTTTGGGTTGCTGAAGAGAGGAATTGAATGCCAGATACGGTCGATTGACTGTGATAATGGCCTGATTCTACGACATGGTATAAGTACAGTCCAGCATTATCAAAAGCTACTCCGTCTGTCTTCGAATACTGCCTGTTCGGCAGCTCAATTGCTGCCCTTGAGAATCTCCAGCGGCTTCGCAAAGCTCAGTTCTTTCATCAAGTCATTCCAGGCAGTCTCTTGAAGCGCCTTTCCAGCTGGTTCGTACATAATTTGGGGGTACCTATCAAGTCAAATTAGCACATCTCCATCGCGGCCTTCTTCAAAATACTCACGGTTTGATCCTGCCCTCACCAACAAAGCTCCCATGACTCTCTTTTCCCTTCACGGCAACGGCATCGATGTAAGATCTCGCACCGGTAGATACTGCTCTCCCAACAATGGGCTTCGCAATAGCCATATAAAACTGCTCAATAACGCTCCTTTTCCCGCCGGATCCAAATTCTGTGCCCCTGCACGCGCCGGGATTGGGGAAGTTGACGATGACTTCCTCAGGTGAGACATACTCAGAGACTTTTCCAACAAACATTATAAGAAGAAGCTTTGAGGTTGCGTAAGCTCCATTGCTAGACCAGCCGGAAGGGTCATCGACTACGCTCCAGACGGAATCGCTCGTCCCGGTCCATTCTGCCCAGTACGACGTGTCTGATCCAACGACAGCGAGGTGCGCGGGCCCTGAAGTTCCGCACTTTGTCTTAAGTACAGGTACTAGAAGAATAGCGAGGAGGGCAGTGGAAAGGTAGTTGATTTGACTCGTCATTTCATGCTTAGACTCATCTGATCGCTCAAATGCCGGTCTACTCAGTCCAGCGTTCAGGATAGCAATGTCAAGTCGTGGCAAAGTTTCACACCATTTGACAAAGTTCTGAATGGATTTGTATGAAGCCATATCGACTATAGACACTTCAATCTTGGCGCGAGGGAAGTCCTTTCGAAGTTTCTGTGCTGCAGCGTCGCCTCTGGTCTGATTGCGTACAGCGATGATCAGATGGGAAAGGTCAAGAGCGAGAAGCTGACGAGCACACTCAAATCCTAGGCCGACGTTTGAACCTGTAATGAGGGCTGTTTGTCCTGATAGATTAACCCACTTGGGAATCTTTGGAACGCCTTCGATGAATTGGCGGGAGAGGAATGCAAGAGGGCCGGCCTCCCAAGCAGCATTGTGTTGGAGCTGAGCAGACATTGTGACAACTGGGAATATGAAATGATGATAAACATATGAGCTTTATTTCTCTAAGCAACTGTTTCTTCTATATTCTTATATATCTATCTTCGCCGGTCGAGGTGCGGACGATCTTACGGACGAATCTCTATGGATTGAGTATCGTCCGTCTTAGTTCACAGCCATTTGGTTCCGCCGTTCGAAGGCCGAAGCGGTCGAAATGAAAATCCCATTACAAATTCTTGCAAGTGTAATCGTCATTGATCAAAAGGATCCGGAATCGATATTAAAATCTTTCAAGGCCCGTGTTAAACATTGGTTGAAGAAATATCATTTCCTTGTTGCTTGCTGGTAGTTGTTGCATGTTAAAGAGATTGATGGAGTAACATTGCTGACTTGGTGATCAGTTCTCGGACGAAATAATTCTCGGGCGACGCAGGCATCTGAGGCGACATTGTGGCTCTACGGGTTGTTTAAAACAAAAACCTCAATTGGAATATGTAAAATCTGCGACGTCTCGCCATCTTGACTGGGAAAATGAACTCCTGGACGGTTTATGTTAGGCAAGGGTGATAATGACTAGCTGAAGGACACAGGCAATTAAGAAAATGAATAGATATATGTCCAACCATGTACCAGAGGCACTTATTTGAACCCGTGTTAGGATATATATGCATTCAAAGAAGCGTATCATTTAAAGTACGGCCAAAGAGTAATTGATTCCTGTCATATTGGACCTGAATGTGCTGGTTCAGGTGAGAGAATATGGTAGCCCTGTCTCACTCACTCACAGGCCAACAAATCATATCCCCAGCATCATTGCCTAATCTGTCTCGCCTGTCAATCATGAGTGGGCTCGTCTAAATGCAGTGACACAATGCAACGCTCTCCTTGAGCCGTTCCCGTCTGGATCTTATCTTGGCGGACTAATTGCCCAATCTGCAAGATCTGGCCCTATATAGACAAACAACAGCCGATGCAAGAACGTTTATAAATATGCTTAATGCTGGTAAAAATATCGGTCTAGACCAGATCGACCCGTCTTAGCGGGGAATATGCACCCTTGGAGGGAACCCAGCCCGTCAGCTTGCAACTCTGAAAGGAGAACTTTTGGTTCCGAGTAAATTGGACGAGGATCAGTACATACAACAAACCTTGGCTTCGCCTGAATAATGGTCTGAGCTGAGTTGAGCTGATCTGTTGAATAAAAACATTCTCATGGCCGTATATCTGGGGTGCGCATTTAAACATTTAACCATAAAGATAAACTACGCTACCACCACTTCCTACGATTGAACTAATCGACCTTTCCCCACGCTCGTTCGCTCGCTTTTCTGCACTCGACATGGGTTCTCTTCGACTCCTCCTTTTCGCATCGATCGCCACTTTAGTTTCCAGTCGCGATGTACCCGACAACATCAAGGCTTTCAAAGAGAGCATCATTAAACAGGGCTCTTGCAATGATACTCTTGCTAAAGGATTCCACAGCGCCGACGGCGACGACGGCTGTTTGTCAATTCATTCCTCCTGACATTTTCCACCGTGGCTAATCAGTAGCAGCATACGTCTATTGCGGCGACCACCTAAAAGATTACAATGTCATCTATCTCCAGGGAACCAAGGGCAAACTCGTCAACATGGATATCGACTGTGATGGCGTGCAGGGAAGTCCCGCAGATGATGGACGCTGCGGCTCATCTGGCGATACACAATCCGTCACGTCTTTTCAGGACCAGCTTAAGTCGTATGGCACACATCAGAAGGACCTTGACGCCAATATCCATCCTTATGTCGTCTTTGGAAACGTAGGCACGAAGAAGAACTGGCCAACTTTTGATGCACAAAAACACGGCATTAAACCTCTGAGTGTCATGGCTGTTGTTTGTGGCGACAAAATGGTAGGACCCTGTGCCTCCTCTGCTATCAAATCACTACTGACCATGTTAGTTTTACGGAATCTGGGGTGATGAGAATGGCGATGATGGCGAAGAAGCCATGGTCGGAGAGGCCTCCATTTCTCTCGCAACAGCCTGTTTTGGCAAAAAGATAAACGGAAACAATGGCCACGATGAAGATGATGTTCTGTATATTGCCTTCCCTGGTAGCGATGCTGTACCCGGAGAAGACGCAGACTGGAACGCTAAGAACTTCACGGATTTTGAAGCAAGTCTCAGCGGTGTTGGAAATAAACTAGTCGCACGCATCGTAGATACCGTTAGCGGTGCGTCTTCCCTGTGGCCTGGTACTTTGGGCATGGTAAGATCCTCTCGATTTATCTCTATGTGGGTTGTACTGACTTTGTGGCAGGGACTCCTCGTTGTCTCGGCTATGGCTGTCATGATTCTTTGAGCGTACTTGACGGGCATCAGATGGACGAAAACACGCATTGGAAGATACCTTGTATCAGATAAATTTTTTCAACTGTTGGACTTGCGCACGGGTTTGCATATAGACAAAGCGATCATAGATGTGTTTAATATGGGTAAATATCTGTTTCATTCCGCCTCTCCATGGACGAAGATAGCGATACGATTTGCCACAAGCGATGCAAGAGTGTCCTCGGTAAAGAGATCTTCGATCAACGAATGTTTTATCTAAAAGTGGATATAATAAGTACAAAAGGAAAGGCTGTCGCAAGCGCTATGATCTGATCTACATATCTAAAAGTTTTACCATTTTCAGTACAACTCATATCGCCATACCGATTCCCAATAACGAAGTAAAGAGAATAACCCATGTCTGACTAACAGACTCCATACCAGCACCAGCGTTTGTTGTAGAGTCCTGTTTCGCACCCATCGCAGTCGGCCGCGTCGCCTCGACCCGGATGTTGTCCGCCAAGCTGTCCTTGTCAGGAGTATAAGTGAGCTCTTCAAAGCCGCACGCTTGCATGATAACGTCCAAATCTGTTTCGTTAGCAAATTGAACGTAGAGTCGAATGACTAAGACTCACTGTTTTGCTTGTGTCCATCTACGACGATGCAGTCCTGGCAAAGCGCAGCGATCTTGGCCACGTCGAAACTTGTATTTTTGCAGACACACTCCCTCTCAGGGTCATCTTCTGCAACTGGAGCTAAAGACTGCGTCCGCATGCTGGCTTCCCAGCTTGTCCGACTCATCGTAGCAGATTCACCTAGCATCATAGTCGACTTTGTAGGCTGGACAGTTGACGGTGTGCTGAGCGAAGAAGTAGTCATCGTCTTTTGCCTCATCGTGACTGACTTCTCCGCAGCACTGGGGTCCTGAGGCGCCGACCGTGTCGTCGACGTCGGGGTGCTCTTCTCAGGCGTGAACTGCGGCGGAAACGACGTTGGTGCAGCTCTGATGATAGAGAAGCTTCTCTTGTGCAGCTCATCGCCCTCAGGAGGCTCCACGGCTAGCTTTGGAACCCACTCTGGGCTTGGTTGTCGCTTCGCGAGCCGCCGGTGGTTGTGGACATCACATTTTGCTGTCAACTCGACAATTGGGCCGCATATCGTCACGCACATTAATGGGATGTCATCCGGCGGCAAGACGTCTGCGATGGCGATGGCAACGAGGCCTGTAATCGCGGCCAGTCTGGCCCATGACAATCTCATCTCGACGAATAGCTGCACCTTCAGAAGCGAACGCAGGTCGACGATGGTGGCCCGGTCGATTGGGCCTCAAGAACAGGATGAGCTGCCCGCAGCAACTGAGTAATAAACGAAAGAATAATACTGGCGAAGCACCAGGATAACACAAAATGTGATACGAATATGTTTAACGAACGTATAATAGAGGTGGCGCCAGCGTCACCCATTCAACAGGAAGACAAAGACGGACAAATCTCTCGAGACTCGAGGTGCACGAGAAGGCGAACCAAGATGACGGTACTCCTCGATGCATGGTGAAACACATACTCAAAAGAGAGTAGTAGTTTGTATCAAGTCAAAGGCACGATCCTACGTTGAGCAAGATCGAGAACAATCTTGCAGGGAATATGACGGGCTGAGCTTGCGAAACAAGTAGTATTCCGGTGGTAGCTTGTTACACTAGAGGTTCGGAGCTGAGACAGCTGGTCAATTGACTGAAACAAAAGTGATTGAGGCCTCGTCTCAGGATCGTGGTGGATTAGTCATGAAACGAATTTACTCCACGACCACGAGGACGAGCAGATAGTCTTGATTGATAGGAATCTTCGTCGTTAACAATAATTATAGGTCACTTTTAAATCTTCACCAAATGCAAGTAAGTGCTAGTAACAGAAAACATTGCTCTCGCATTTTTAACAACTTCAAATCTAAATCTATGTCCAGTAAACCTCTTCACCTATTCACGCCGTGCATGTAAATAGCACCCCCGTCCTAGTCCATACCAAATATCTCTCGGCGTGTCTCATCAGCCACGTCCATTTGTCATTTCATGCTTATTAAAAACGATATAATCTTAGCCAACAGTCGACGCATTCATACAATCAAGAAATCTAAAAAGGTCGGCCGTTGAAAAATTGCGTCTCATATCCCAGGCGAGGAGTTTAGAATCGGTGCTGGCGACCAACACTCTCGACGCGGACGCCAAGCTTGACCATCTCCCGAGAGTCGATGACACCACGGCCATCAAAGACCCAGCGGGGCTTTGCCATGCTTTGAGAGATGCGGACCCAGTCGACACGCTCCTTGGCCTTGTACTCCTCAGAGCTTCCCATGCCGGTGGCGAAGCCAGATTCCTTGCTCTCACGCTCCTGGATGCAGTCAGGGCAGTCGTCTTCACAGCTGGGCTCGACGTTGAAGCGGTCGAGAGGGTCTTCAGACTGAACATCAGGACGCTGTACGAGGTGCTTGTGGAGAGCGAGGAGCTCGTTGGCGCTGGGGGCAGCGTTCTCGAAGGGACGAGGGTCAGCCTTGGGGTTGGGCTTGCGGCCGATGGTCTTGGACTGGACAGCAGGCGTGGGGGCAGGGGGAGGGGGAGGCTGGTTGCGGAACTCATCGAACTCAGTAGCGATGATGATAGCGGTACTAGACTCGCAGGCGTCGTAGGCATTGCCGTGAACGGTAATGTTGTGGCCCTCAGCGAGGGGACCGAGGAGCTCCTTGATCTCGGCCTTGATAACCAGAGGGTTACAGCAGGGGTCGAAGACAGCAACCTCGCGGGGACGTTCCTCAAGGAGAGTCTTGATCATCTCAAGAGCGGGAGCCTCACGGGTATCGGAGGTGTTCTTCTTGAAGGCAAAGCCGAGAATGGTAACCTTCTTGCCAACCAGGGTGTTGTTGAGGCACTTGATAACGCGGTTGGAGAAACGGTCACGGGCGTACTCGTTCATCTTAACAACCTGGCGCCAGTACTCGGCGACCTCGGGAAGACCCATGGTCTCGGCGAGGTAAACGAGGTTGAGAACATCCTTCTTGAAGCAGCTGCCACCGAAACCGATACCAGCCATCAAGAACTTGTTACCAATACGGGGGTCAACACCGACAGCGCGGGCGACCTCGTCGACATCAGCACCGGTCTGCTCACAGACGGCGGAGATAGAGTTGATGGAAGAGATACGCTGAGCCAGCATGGAGTTGGCGACGAGCTTGGCAAGCTCGGAAGACCAGACGTTGGTGGTCAGAATGCGCTCGCGAGGAATCCAGGCGTTGTAGACCTTGACGAGAGCCTCAGCAGCTCGCTTACCGGAGGGAGTAGGAGCCGAACCGATCAGGATACGGTCAGGGTAGAGGAGATCGTTGACGGCGGTACCGGCAGCCAAGAACTCGGGGTTGGAGAGAATCTCGAAGTGAACACCAGGGCGGTGCATGTTGAGCTAGAATCCAATTGTTAGCATCTCTTGACTGCTTATCTGTGCTGCTGCAACGTTGACCATGTACTTACGGTATCAGCGACAAGCTGGGCAGTTCGGCAAGGAACGGTCGACTTCTCAACAATGATGGCGCCCTCGCGGGCGTACTGAGCAACGACGCCAGTAACGGCCTCGAAAGCGGTCATATCAGTGGCACTGCCGGCGCCTACACCACGGTACTTGGTGGGAGTGTTGACAGCAACAAGGACGATGTCAGCCTCGCCAATGTGCTTGGCAATGTCGGTGGAGAAGAACAGGTTGGGCTTGCGCTCAGCAACGGCGATCTCGCCCTCCTCAGCCGAGGAACCCTCGCTGTCGGTGGTAGGCTCATTGGAGACCTTGGTAGGTCGGCCGCCATCACGGGCAATTCGGACGATATCGTGCAGACCGGGCTCGTAGATAGGGGGATGGCGGGAGTTCCAACGGCGGATACGGGTGGTGTCTCGGTCGACGACAGTGACCTGGATGTTGGGGTTCTGGAAAGCAACAACAGCAGCGGTAGGGCCGCCTGTGGACGATTTGTTAGTTTTGTTGAACTCAATTGCTTTGCTGGAGCGGTGTATAACAATCGAGGGGCTGACAAGTGCGCAGTCATGATATTCAGCGCATTATCCAACCTCTCAGAAACATGATACGCCAGTTGCTCGTCCGCTCGAGAGGGGTCGTTTGGAAGAAGTTTCTGTGACTTACCGACGTAACCAGCACCAACACAGCAGATCTTGCGGACCTCAATGGGGGCCTCTTGGGTACCGTTTGAAGACATGATGATTAGATGTAGTATGTAAGAATTACAGACGAGGCAAAGGACAAGCTGTATAAAAGAAGCGCGCAAACGAGGTCACGAATCGACACACGTAGAATGCTAGCGAGTGTGAGGGCTTGGGGAGAGATGAGAGGGAATGGGGAGCTTTATAAAGGAGGTGGAAGCACTGGAAGGCAGCAGATGCAAGGGAGGCTAGAAAAGATATTCCCACTTCAACGTTGCAGTTAAGGTGAGCTAATGGGAAAAGGGGGGCACTACTTTCTCTCTGGCTCTGGAGGTGGGAGGCAGGCAGCGCGAAGCCCGGTGGAGGAGGGGCAGCCACGGAAGCCACGCAGCGATTGGGAGCAACTTTTGGCCCGAGAAATTAAGCGGTGAGATATTCCCATTAGTTTCTACTTTCTTTCTGCCCGCATCCCGCCCTGGAAGTTGGCGGCATGTGTCGATTCTTGGAGGGGCAGGGATGGGTTTTCAGGGATTCCAGGGACACACTCTCAAAGGATGCAGGTACCACGGCCACTGCAACCCGCTTGAAAAGGTACTTTGGTTCGAAAATTTAGAGCTCGAGACCCCTGGACTTAGATCGAGAAATGGTCCAATAGTACTGTACAGTATCTATCCATCAGATAAAGCACGGTGCGCTACAAGGCTGGTCTGCGCAAGCTCTCCGCTCCCGCGCAAACCAGGTCCCTCCAATACAACCCCCCACATGCCTTGCGCGGCTAAGCTTATTATAGAGAGGTGCAGTGGTGACGAAAGTTTTGCCCAGTAAGGCTTGTCGGTGAGTTTATTCTTATTATTGACTCTGCATATCTCGAAAGAACCGCTTCTCTAATCTCTAATCATCAAACCGAAGAGCAACATGAGGCTATTTTCAAGTGGGCACATTTACTCTATCTTTAATTAGGCTACCAGCCAATATTGGCAGAATCTAGTCTAAAATCAAGCAAACCATCTAATTGCTCAACATACAAGGAAGAACGGGTACTAGAGCAAGGGTCCACACCCCGGTTATGCACTGTCCAACGCACTGTCCCTCATATCACCCAAACTCAAGCCATCGACTCTTCGCTACTGTATGCCCTGCAGTGTTTGCTGGGGGCGGGAGGAGACCTGGCCAGGCTGTTTCTATAGAAATAACGCATTCCCGTTATCGATTCACGATTCCAGGGTGCACGGGCAATGCGTCATTGTAACAATCCTGATGACTGTCAAGACGCCGAAGATGTTGGTTGAGACCAAGGTTTGCCTCAGCCTCGCGAAGCTGACAGGTTTAAAAAAAGAACTTGGTGTGCTCGTGAAACCAGAACAAGTGCAAAATTTTCGGCGGGATGCGCCCTCCGTACATCGCCTGATAGCTGTGCTCTCATAATGGATATCTATCATTTCTGCGAGGCTGACATGATTTGAAGATCAAGTCAACACCGAGATTTCGACCAACTGATAGACAGGGGTGGGCCGTTTGCTGTAACGACTCGTTACAATGGATAGGTAGGTACGTAGCCACAGCCCCTGGTCGATGTGCAATGGCAAAGATGATAATGTGTCGACCGCCTGATGGAAATAGGAATGAGACGGTGAAGGTAATCGACATACATGTCTTTTTCTGTTATAAGGGATGAATTCAAGACACTCGAGCAGCTGGCACGCTTGAGAAGCAAAACCCAATTTCGTGGGTAATTGTCTTAGACGGGACCTCGATTATCAAGCATATTACAACCCCTGCAGCCTCCAATACCAAGACAACTAATTAACCACAGCGGCGGCCAATGCCTTGAATGAGTGAGCAGCCGCAATATTGATTTCGTCCCATTTCACCCGATGCCGACTGGGCCGATGGAGTGCATGTATTTCGCCCCTCAGGGGTAATTGATTGAGCACTCTACGATGCCCGTCATAAAAAAACGGAGCCTTGCCGAACCAGAAAGAAGAAAAGACACTGTGCTTACTCGGCCGACTCCGTGTGCATGTAAATGCTGGCTGAAACCTCATGGTCAGGAATAGAGTCGAGCCACATATTCTTGCGACTCTTGGCAAGCCGGCGGGTTCTTTTCTGGAACCTCATCCGAATAGTTGGACGTATGTTGGATGATCAACGCCGGATTGCGTATGTATTGCAATGCGCAGAATCATATGGTTCGCATTTTGACTTGTCAAATCGCGACAGACCAGCTTCCTTTTCGAGGGCCCATGTACGAGAATTAAAGTAACCCAGGCGGACAATGTCCTACGAAGGGTTTACTCCAGGTGATGCCAAGAGCTAATCGCTTGCTGCTGTACTCTGTATACAGATCTCTGAATACTCATGTTATCAGTGAGGCTAGTGCCCGGCTTCTTCTCTGCATTGGCCCGAAAAGAGTATATTGCGGCTGAAGGCTAATTTGGCGACGAACTGGCCACAGGGCAACCCTTGAAAGTTTGACTGTCACCACTCGCGGACGGATGGACCGTTAACGAAGGATACGAAGTTTACCATGCGTGCGGCCTACCATTAAGCATAAGCACTTGAGTTCCTGTTAGTTGATCAGTCGGCATGATGCTGCCGTTCTGTTGGCGCAAATCTTCCGCCTCCAGTTTTCACCAGCCTCACCAGGTGGGCACATCATCAAGCTAATAACAAGAACCCTTGCAACTAATTAATCCCATTCCCACTCTATCTAGCGACTATTGCCAGGCGCCATAATGCCAGGGGATCTCTGCGTCATGAGCTTTTTGTCCGCCTGGGGTCTGCGGGCCAAGACGGGACGATAATGGAGATTTGAACGGAGGCTCCAAGCCGCGTCTGTATCAGTCGCCTGCTACAGCAGACACTTCATGTCCACAGCCGCTCAGTGCCCATGTTGATGGGTATTCGAGGATTCTGATCATGGTAGTGGATCGGCCCGTCAATTCCAAGCCTTGTAGCAGCATATCGGCGGGTTCCATAAACACCAGACCATCTGCTGTTTATAACCGCGAAGCGACTCTGTTCAATGCTTCGGTGAGAGTCTCACCAATTGGTGATTTCCACTTCGCTTGGATCGCCAGGAGAATACAGAGGATACTTCAAGGTATACCAAGTCAGAGGCACGATTTTCTTACATACCCTGGTCAAGTTGTCTCCATCTGCAATGCCTTGATGGTGCGGCATTGTAAATATATTATTACAGTATCTATTTCCAAGAGCTTGCCACTAGGAACCAAGAAAGGATTCGTCAGTGATTTCTTTATGCAGTTGATCATGCTATACAACTTGGTACTGGCAGTTCTGTGCGGTGAGGAACAAGTGACGGGGGCACGTGACAGTACACGTGCGGTAATAATCCCCGTCAAGCCATTCCGTCAATGTTTATTACAGCCTGCCAGCCAATCACTTAATTCAAAGTTGAAGTGCCACCCTGCTTTTGCCTAAAGGCTCACCAAAGCGCCACAAATCTATGTCGATAGCTCCCGCTCGCAACTTATGGCTGGGGCTGGCTAGATAAGAGACGCTCCGTCTCTTTCCGACGTCTTACAGAAAGTCGGCCTTGATTGCTAACATTTTTTTCCCTCGAGCTGAAATTAAAAGCGAATCTGTCACGAGACGAGATCTAGATACTTCTTGACTGGTATGGCAGAAAGTCTACCGCCAATGGCTCAGACCAGCCCGGCCACGGGGGTTGGAATTACAATGGCCATTCGCGATTTCTCTGCCATTGGCGGATTGAGCGTCTTGGGACAATGTGATATCGGCGACGCATCTGATTCGCCTATCATCCGCGCCCCAAGCAGGGGATCTCCAACGACACAGATCTCAGCGAATCGTTAATGCCAGGGACTCAACATCGCATATCACCCAGTTTGAACCGCTGCCACCGAAAAGTCTGGCACAGGACCGGCAGTTGTTCTTTCAATGCTAGAATCAAGTGATTCCAAAATAGTGCATGCTGTGGTCACTGGGGAAAAAGGGTCTTCAAATGCTTCCTAATGCTTCTGTCGTGACTGACAATAGGTCTGTCATGATCTGCCCTTCAACATGAGGCTTGGTCAGAAAGTTTAAAGATTCCTTACAACAGAGACATCCAACATATCCATCAATATAACTCTGTATTTTTATTTGCACCATGCCATCCGATCAAGATCGACCCCTCCATCTGCCCCTCCCCCACCGGCCTGGTCCCTACATATCGACGAACTGCATCCAGCAACCCCTCCTCGTGGTGTTTACTCTGGCTTGTATTGCAGCCTCGTTCATGGCAAATCCTGCGCCTCATGTGCACCCGGCGACGCATTGTCTCGTTCTCATGGCCTTGCTTCTGTCCACGTGCGAGGCATTTCTTCCAATGCTTGTTTGTGACGCCAATGTTTCGAAAGAGAAAAGAGTCGCATTCCGCCTCTCGTTTGCTTTGCACCATGTCTTCACGATAACTTTCGTTTGAAGCATTTTGCTACAAACCGGCATCATGGTTGCCCAAGCGCCATCTGCGACTCAATCGCGCTATCCTAGCCATGACCTCTCCGAGTTTCCTGATACCCTCAAAGGGAAGCGCATTCTTCTCTGCACTGAGTCGTTTGGCCCAGTCAACGGTGTCAGCCGTACGACTCTGATGCTTGTTAACCATCTACGTGCCCACGGTGCTCAAGTCGCCGTGGTTGCGCCACACAACCACACAGAGCACAACACCTTCACTCCGCCTCCATCCCCAACCATGTCTCCTGCGGATAAACAGCCCGAAGTCAGAGTAACTGGATATCCTCTCCCATTTAACCCCGAGCTTTCTATCGTCTACCCCGTGCGCAATTCGACGTTGTACTCAAGAACCTTTGGTGATGACGCTCCCCCCGATCTGATCTACCTTGCGTCGCCTGCAAGTCTGGGTTTCCAGGTGATGCTGCAACTGCGACAGCAACCGAAAGAGAAACAAATACCTGTCATCTGCAACTTCCAGACCGATCTCGCCGGTTACTGCTCTATCCTATTCCCGGCACCTTTAAGCCATGTCGCCGTTTTTGCCTTCGCGGCCGTCCAGAGCTACCTCTTCACGCACTCCTCGATCAAGACTATCTTCTATCCTTCGAGTTTCGTAAAACGATATCTGGTGGGCCAGAAGGTTCCGGAGGACAAGCTGGAGGTCCTGACACGGGGCGTCAACACTGAGCTGTTCAACCCCAGGATGAGGAACGAGGAACTGCGAGAGAAGTTGGCGCCTAACGGCGAAATTATCTTCGTGACGGTTTCCCGCATCGCTGGAGAGAAGGGTTTTGATTTTCTGGCAAAGGCTGCAAAGGAGCTTGATGCCCGGGGACTGAACTTCAAGCTGTACATTGTGGGTGGTAATCGCAACCCCGATGTTGAAAAGGAAGTTCAAGAGCTCTTCGATCCTTTGAGAGAGAAGGGTAAAGTTGTCTTCGCTGGATTCAAGGTTGGAGAAGACCTAGCTACTGCTTATGCCAGTGGTGATGTGTTCCTGCACTGTTCCATCACAGAAACATTCGGCCTTGTTGTCTTGGAGTCCATGGCCAGCGGCGTCCCAGTCATCGCTCGTGATGAAGGTGGCCCATCCGATATTGTCCAGGAAGGAGGCAACGGCTTCCTCATTCCACCAGATGACCTCAATGGTTTTGTGGCCAAGGCGATGAAACTTGGTAAGGACCACAACCTTCGTGCTCAGATGGGCCGGGCTGCAAGATCCTACGCTTGCGAGATGACGTGGGAGAAAATCAACAACAAGGTAGCCTGGCGCATGTCGGACACTATCTCAGAATGGAAGCGTGAGCGGCAAGGTCCTACAAGCCGGCTGTCCTCGCGTCTCAAATCCCAGGAGCCGCTTATCCCAATTTATGGATGGCTGATGATGAACGATGCTATACGCGAGACAATGACACGGGGTATCGTCGATGCACGGCTTATGGGTGGGCTGGGCGTCATCCTGTCTTTCTGGATGGTGACAGGGTGGTATATGGTCTTCACAGAATGCTTTCTCTGGGCTAAGGGGCGATGGAGGAGTGCAGAGAGGAGGCTGTCAATTTCGTAGCTCGGGTCTATACTATTCTGCGGCGTTTCGAAGATGGGCATTATTTGGAAGCTTGGAGGAGTTTGAGGAATTTGCTTGCTATGATTCGACGATTTCCTAACGTTTGCATCAGACGGTCCTTACAGCGATGGAGTTGTTACATTGATGCAACTGGCCCATGATTTCCTTCACCTAGTCATGTTAGATGTTATATTACGATACCAAGAATCTCATTACATACAGTTCTGACACCGAAAGCCTAATGCAAGGTCATGTAACAAGGGTCCCGGCAAGAGGGATTTCCGGGTTCAGTACCATGGGGTTGTGTTTCATGTAGAGGAGAATCGTCCCACAATCTGTCAAGTCACCCGATGCTGACTATTGGACGAATTCCATAGGTGGCTGTTCAGCCAGTCACCAGCTAGTAGATTGATGCTATGAGACTATCTAATGTGGTATTGTAGAAGGTGAATCTAGAGACCAAGTAAGGTCGGATATCAACTAAAAAAACATAGGTCGCCTGAATATCGGCAGAGTGGAAATGACACGCTTATGAGAGTTAAAGTGGTAAGAAAAAAGAAGTCGACAACGCTATGCATGGCCGTAAAAGTAGTGAAAAGTTGGCTTGATTAAATCCCAGCACTGCATTCAGATCCTGTTTCATATTGTCGCCTTCTTGGGCATGGTGACTGCTTGTCTGCGCTGGTACATGAGAGCGTAGTTGTAGCGCTCATACGTGCCGAAGCCAACGACTGAGACGAAGATGAGCAGCCACAAGCTCATGATGCTCAGGCCAATAGGGAGGACCATGAGCTGTACCCCGGGGAGGACAAAGGCGACAGTGCCGTTGTTGAGAGCGGCGATCTGGTCGTCGACGGCGGCTTTGGCCATGGCGAAGTCGGACATGACCACATCTTTGGAGAAGACGCCGGTAAGAAAAGCGGCTTCGTTGATGGAAACGTTGGTGCGGATGACGCTCCCTGAGCTGTTGCGTGCTGTGAGGGTGAGTGTTGGCATGATATGGCATTCGAGCTCATCCCTTGTAGAAAATTAGTAACTGTGAATGCAGTTGAAAGTAGTGAGAGCGAGAACTTACATAGTCATGTTATCCGTCATCTTGTTCGCGTCAATCTTTCCAACCAACATATATGATTGTAGTAGCCGCATTCCTTCGGCTCTCTTTCCCATGCCAGGCTTCCCGCCTGTCAGCCCCGTGCCGTTGACATCCGCAGGCTGGATGGGCATCACACTTGCGCCATTATACGAGATGCCAACGTTGATGTCCTCCGGTGCAACAGCGGCAAAACTACCTCTGGCTTGCGAAACTTGATACAATCGAATATCAGCCTCAAAGACACCCGTCTTCACATCCAGAGACGGAAGATTGTAGCATACACATGTCCCAGAGGGGTTTGTGCTCTTGTGCAGACCGCCGAGAGTTGCACGGCATGCGGAATTGGTGTCCATGTTCCAGGCTGTAAGATTTAACGAACCTTCCTTGGTGAGAGGGACGTCTCCTGCGGGAAGCTGGCCAACTGTGGTGTTCCCATCGCGCTCGGCGAGCGGTGTTGATAGTAGGGAGACGTATGGTCGAGTGAGAACATCATCGGCTGCTCGGATGATGGAGTCGATAACATTGGGTGATGACTGTGCTGAGGCGGAGAGAGCGAAAAGGGCTGTTGCCGCGAGGCGGAGTGACAAGGCCGAGGCCATTGTTTTGTGATAATTCTCCCAAGCTCTTTCTGAGTGAGTGTGCTGCGTGTCTTTCGTCTGAGTGATTTCCGTAGGCCGTGATCCGTAGCGATTTCCAATCCGTTTGCTTTTTCGTGAATGATTTGTTTTCCCGTCCTGCGGTGAGAATTGAAGTAAATTGAATCACTGCCGTGGAGCAATTATATGCGTCGAGCTGAATTGAGTAGGTATGATCTCAAAATCCCAATAATAAAGATGTCGTGACAATAAGGTAGCTCCACCTCCGGCAACGATCGGTACTTATTATAAGAGATATGGAGTAAGGAAAAAAGAGCAAGGAAACAGAATCTAGTTAACAAATCGAAGATCAACCAAAGGGCAGATCTTCTAGTAGTAACAAGAAATAAAAGAAGTACAAGAGAACCAGGGGTTAAGAAGTGAAAAAAGAGGGGACCAGCCCACGCGCCGCTCAAATCGTACCAGCCCGGACTGATTTGACCTTTAACAGCCAAAAGAACGAGATTGTAAGGGAGGGGCGAAGAATTGAAAGTAGCAACGGGGCCCGGTTGAGCGGCACGGCAGGTCTTTTAGCTTGTGGGAAAGTTCCAGGAAATGTTCTATCGTGGGACTGGCGGTTGCAAGGGGAATGCTTGGAAGATGGAGTTGATGTTATTTGGTTGGTCGAAGTCAAGTCGAAACTATGGAACTATGAGGCTGTGAGCGGCTATAGGTGATATAGGTGACATCAACTGGCATCGTGACGGCCACTGTGCTTCATAATGGGAATAACAAAACACATATCGACATTGACGAGTGACAAGCTTGTCTCGTCTGTGTTCAGGACTTGTCGCAGGCAGGGCCAAGATGTTGGTTCTCTTGGCTCCCTCGTTGTGGCGGTGTCAAGATCGGAGACTAGCGGGGACAGGGACATGGCTGTAAACCTAATCACGAGAAAGGAAGGCCAAGCAGACCAAGCAGCGCAGAGCTTGAAGGGAGTCTGGTGAGGGTGGTGGATGAGCTCGTTTCAGGTTGGACTAGGGGAGAGCGAGTTTGTAGACGGGAGGTTTAGTTTCTGTTTGGTTTGGTTTAGTGAAACTCTGGCAGAGTAACAATACACAGGAGTTAGCAAAATATCATTCTATCTATCAGACCATATTCTTCTCAATCGCATTCACAAAAATTCCCAAAAGCCTGTGATAGAAGATCAAATATCGTCAATACAAATCCTTGCCCGCCAAGAAGCCAGGCCAAGCCTGCCAACGGTCACTCTAGCCTGCATGAGCATGGCCGCCGTGTCAGGGACTGCTAGGGACATCGGCTGCCCTGAGCCAGGGGCTTTCCAGGCTATGACCCCTGTCCCACATGGCGTCTCGCCCACTCACTTTCAGCTGCAGAGCTGGTGGCTATTGGGTGCGTACCCTGCCCGCGTCAGTCCACAGTGAGTCGGTGATGGCTTCATTTTCAACTCATGTTGGATGTTTTTCATGGACTTGGAATTCTCCATAGACCAGAGGATTCCTTTATCGTGGCGCTTCGCGAAAATCCCATCAACGGCTTGTGAAACATGGCATCTGGTGATCTTTTTACTGACCCGCCAGACACCATCTAGCGCCAAGATAAAAGGAGGTCGATTGAGTCAGACTTCTTGTCTACGAGTCTTCGGTCGCAGAATTTGTGGATGTTGACTGTGGCGCCGAATGAAGCCAAAAGTGTAGTTACAGAAACGGCGTCGCGACGGTGAAACCATCTTGCAACAGGAACGTCGACCTTCCGATCGGTATCTCGACGGCTTATGTATGATCGCCTTGAAAACGCGGCCGATACCACGCTGAGATAAGAGCCTTAGGGCATGGCCTATGGAATGAAACTTGTGTCATAGCCATATTTTGTTGCAGATTTTTTGCGATAAGTTTTCCAGCCCTATAGCAGAGCCAACGAGCCACCCTGAGATGCAAACACTTGGCAGATGTTTGGGATCAAGATACGGAGTAGTGGTAATCCTCGATACTACACTGTCAAAACACGATGACGCTGTTGACTAACTAACTGTGAAACGAAATCTCAGAGACGATGTTCCAAGTCGAGAGTTAAAAAAGTTTTTATGTTTTGTTTTTTCATGACTGCCGGCATTGTTGATATCAAATCTCATCAGATGTGTTATAGGCTGCAGCTGATGGTGATACGATAGCAAAATGGCTGCGGCGTAGCCAGCTTTACACAGCTAAACCGAGGAAATTTGAAGATAGAGGAGGTGGCATGATAGTTCAGACATGACTATGCCAAACGGCGTCTCTATTTCACTGTCTTCCAGAATTAAGCAAAGATGGCATCGCCAGCATTGATTGGGGCAGAGCAAGAGCTCTTCTTCGTTAATCTCAACCAAGACAAACCTACCACAGTAGTACTCCTCCATGGCCTTCTCAACTCACATATCGAGTGGTGCTTCGTGATCCCTCACCTATCAGATTATCACATCATCGCACCCGATATCAGCGGTCACTCCCAATCCCGCGATATCCTCCCCGCAGATATCTCCAGCTCGACGGAGCGGGTGGCTGTTAAGCTTCGCGGTATGCGATGGCATGGTGAACTTTTGAAAGAGATGCGGCGTAATAGAAGGTGGGAAGTAATTTATGATGTGGACATAGGGTTGATGGAGCTCAATTGGGAGGATGTCAAGACACTGCCAGTGAGAACGCTGGCGATTGCGGCAGAGAGCACAGATGATGTTGAAGCGGTGAGGAGGATGGGGAGGGAGATGCCCATCGAGGGATCTTTGGGTGCAGTAGTGAGAGGGGCGATACATACATGGAATCTGCAAAAGCCAGAGTTATTCGCTGATGTGATCAGAGCGTGGATTGAGCAGAGTCCGTTGCCTGAAGGATTGGAGGTTCTGAGGTGATATGTCGACTTATTACCCTATATCGTCCTGTCGTGTGCTGTATTGGTTTGCTCGTGTGCCCATTTCATGTCTCAACTGACCACCTATAAGAATACCGGCATTGATAATTGGAGGAGAGTGTTTAATTTTAGTAATCAAGAAAGAAGTCATGGTCAATGGCCCAGCATTCAAGCTTTATGGAGGATTTCCATTTTTTTTTCGGGAGAAGGCCAATGCACACCAAAAATGAAGCGTTATGTATGACAACAAGATACCAATGTGAGTGGCTACCAGGCATTTCCATTCTCACCGACACGATCCGGAAGTTATCCCCTTCTTCCGCCAATTTTAGCCATTGGTTGCTTTTTACGCACGCCATGTCTGCAAGTCGTCCCCCAGCGTCGAAATAAGGATTACCTTTGATTGCTGCGACCTGTCAGCGTTACATACTGCGTTGGTTGTTCTTATGCCTCAAACATCAAAGCTTCTCCTCTAGCAAATCATCTACAGACACAAAGTAATTTATGACTGCAGCTATCCAGAGAGTCACGTGAGCTCACTGGCTACTGGATCCATTCTCCGGGGCTGGCCTGCACGCTGCCGTTAGCGCTGGGCTTTTGAGGAGGAAGAGAGGAGGAGAGAAGTAGAGCACCCCAGCTGCGCCTCGTCGCTTTGGAACTGTCATCATTCCGCTCTTTTGAAGAATCATTTTTATTCTTCAAAAGAAGGAATATCCTAGGTAAACATTCAAATTTCCTAACATCATCGGCATTATTCTCACCAATGGCCAATGATACTTCCTCCGTAGGGGCCGGAGAGCCCACTGCGGAACCTCAAGTCACCTTCGCCTCAGGTCGAGTCGAGCAGCAAGGCCAAGACGATTCGCCTCCAGATCTGAGGCTGATTCACTACAACGACGTCTATCACTTGGACCCTTCAAGTGCTGAGCCTGTGGGCGGCTTGCCAAGATTCATCAGCGTGTGCCGCGAGTACCAGGAAGGCGAGAAGTTCAAGGATCAGCCGAAAGCGCTGACACTATTTTCTGGAGATGTCTTTAACCCCAGCTTGGAGAGCACTGTGACAAAGGGTGAGTTTAAACTTGAATATCTGGGCGTCATGTCTTTTATATTTTGATATTGACAATTCGACTTAGGTCAACACATGGTTCCCGTCCTTGATCTGATTGGAACGGATTGTTCTTGTGTAGGGGTGGGTAGGTCATACCACCCTTGACCGTCATGGTAACTAACCACCATCAAATAATAGAACCACGACTTTGATTTTGGCGTCAAGCAGTTTGAGCACCTCTCAAGCCAGAATAAGTTCCCGTGGCTGCTGGCCAACGTCATCGACCACGACATTGGTGGTGACACACCCGTGGGCCATGCTAAGAAGACCCATATGATTACCGCCTCAAATGGCCTCAAGGTTGGTCTCATCGGTTTGGGTGAGCGAGAGTGGCTCGAGACTATCAATAGTCTTCCACCCAATCTCGAGTACAGATCTGCCACTGCTGTTGCCAAGGAACTTGTTCCCAAGTTGCGGGAAGATGGCGCAGAGATTATTATTTGTCTGAGCCACATGCGAGAACCGAACGACAACAAGTTGGCTGAGCAGACCGACGGACTTATCGATATCATCCTTGGTGGACACGACCATTTCTATGCTCACAGTCTTATCAATGGAACTCACGTGCTGCGATCTGGTACCGACTTCAAAAACCTGAGCTACATTGAGGCGCGTCGCAAGGAAGATGACCCGTCCAAGTGGGATTTCGATATTTGGCGAAGAGATATCGTTTCGTCTATTGAGGAGGACCCTTCGACATTGAAAACGGTCGATGAACTCACCTCCAAACTCAACCAGTCTCTGGCCAGACCTATTGGGTACACGGCCACTCCTCTCGATGCTCGCTTCAGCACAGTCCGTCTCAAGGAATCCAACATTGGTAACTTTGTTTGCGACGTCATGAGGCAGCATCACGGTGCTGACTGCACCATCATGGCATCTGGAACTATTCGTGGCGATCAGATCTATCCTCCAGGCCCGATTCGCATCAAGGATATCACAACGTGCTTCCCTTTTGAGGATCCTGTTGTGCTGCTAAGAGTGACGGGCCAGGCCATTTTCGATGCGCTAGAAAATAGTGTGGCTATGTATCCTGCTTTGGAAGGTCGATTTCCTCAGGTTTCCAACATTCGGTTCGAGTTTGATCCGTCGCGGCCTAGAGGGCAGAGAGTGCTGTGGGCAGAAATCGGTGGAAAGCCATATGAGCCCGAGAGGCTCTATGTTCTCTGCACCAGAGGATATATGGGACGCGGAAAGGGTAAGCGCGTAATGATGTGTACGCCAATGCAGAATGCTAACCGTAAATGCAGATGGTTTCACAAGCTTGCTGGTCAAGTCCGAGGGAGGACAGGCTGAGGAGATCATCGAAGAAGAGAATGGTATCCTCATCTCAGCCATGCTTCGCCAATACTTCATGGGCCTTCTTACAGTAGGAAAATGGAAAAATCTCGCTCAACACTGGGTCAAGGTTGCTCAAACCTGCGAAACACCCGTCTCACCCGTCCGAACAACCTTTAACGTCGACTTCCCCAACCTCAAGTCTGTAGCGGAGAACCTCCCCAGAGACAAGCGCGCCGAGAGCGTGACAAAGGACACAAAAGATCCTTGGGGCAGGTTCCTCAAGCGCCGGTTTAGCATTAACGTGAAGCCGCACGACGAGAACGACAGCGGCGATGAGGAAGAGCACGCGAAAGAGCCCGAGTTGCACGATCCCGAGGATCCTGATGGCACAAGACTTGATTTTGAGATCATTCTGATGCGCAAGTACTTTACAAAGTGGGCGCTCAAGGCAGGGGTCAAAACTAGTATCTGTGATCCTCTCAAGGATGGCGAGTATACGGTCGATTGGACGACGTGTATTGCTCCGGTTGTCAATGGACGGATTATCATGACGGGTGCTTCTACACCGAAAAAATAGACAGGAGGAATAACTTGGGGACAGAGGCCTCCCACAAGACACGACCTGGGCGAAGAATAGAACCACAAAGTCAACAATATTTGGATCCCCATTCTGCATCGCTAGTCCTTGGGTGCCTGTGCGTAAAAGACAGTGCTGCGAGCTATTAATATCGAAGTTACAAGGTAGCTATCTGTTTGTAGTAAGCCGTTGGATGAGGCAGACTCAGCTCATATATCATCATGACCTATGAGCTTCGATGCCACATTGGATCGGCATTACCGGTATTTGAGCCTCAGTGACTTCATGGGACCTGAACTAAGGCAGCCTAAGTATTCTTGATTCGATCAGATCTCGTTGTCGTAAATGACAAGCCACAGCGTACCCCTGTAGCCAATGTCTGCCGTGGCTATCGCCAAATATGCAGGACACAAAACTCTTCACTGTTGCACTCGCTAAAGCCGCATAAAGGGCGTATCACGAATGATATACATGCATGAATAGAGCTAGTGATATCACCGCATTGAGAAATATCTGGTGCCCTCTGATATGCTTGTGTATACCAGGAATATTTGCAAATCAAGCTAAATACAAGCCTTGACTCAATGGAGGCATCGGATGCGCTGCTCAAGCTGAATCAAAGCCAAGACATGGGCGTTTTCCTCGAGCCCTATCGGAAAGCTCCATGAGGATAAGAAGACAGAGCCGTCACTACGCAGCATGGCAACTCGTATAACACCCCTGATATCACATAATTATCCGTGCTTTGTCAATCCCTTACACTAGAATTCAAAGAAGCTTCCTTAGCCCATCATCGCCTAAACTTGCAATCTATCGAGGTTGTGCATCTGCACTTTACATCGACGTAGCATTCCGAGACCCGGGGCTGAAGCAAGATTAGAGTTGTAGCTTCACCCTGAAACAACGACGTGCAAGCCAACAATGGCAAATTCAAGCCTCATAATCAATTAACTTTTAACTCACCGACCGACTACGGAAGCAGGGCCAAGCCAAGTGTGCCGCTATGGATCGTCGCCGTGGCTTACGGGAAGTTGGACGCCACTGCCCCGGCTCACCGGTCTTCCACGTCTTCCAGAAGGTGATCGACGCGATTGGGCCTCTAAATTGACGTTGCCAAAAGCCGAGGAGAAGCAAAGAAATTGTGTTTTTTTTTTCTTTCTTTTTTTTACAGGTTCGTAGGGTACAGGGTTTTGCCTTGGAGGCATGGGTAGTGGCGGAGATGTTTCGCCAGGAAAAAGAAAAGAAAGAAGTAACTACAAGGTTTGAGATGAGGCAAGGTTGGAGATTACCCGTCGAGGATCCTCAGCTAGGTTAGTCAATGTTAGTTCAACGAGGTCATCGTTATGTGAACAAAGAAAATGAGGGTCATAATGAAGTGGTTGAGGCAAAGGTTATTATGTCACAACTGTTTGACCTCATCCAATCGTTGACATTGTCACCAACTACCTGCGAAGCTAACAAATGAATAGTCATCGATATACGAGATTATTCTTACATGTACCTTACTCACTACCGGGGTGCTGGTACGTGGCGTAGAGCCAGCCTTTGTCCCTATGGAGTATGCAAATCAAGTAAAGGCCAAATCTCTCGCCCAGCTGAAGCTCATATCATACAGCCAGAGTTCGACTTACACTAGCTAAGGATTCGCATCCTCTGTAGATCATCACAAGTACCGAAGTTTCGAGCACTATCCCGTGACGTCCCCCTCATGCATCGAACCCTGTCCCAGCTAACGGCCCATCAACCTTGATTACCTCCTAAACTTTGACTAACGTATGACTCCTCCTATAGTCGCCATGTTGAATATTGGACCGGAAGACCGGGTGTTACCAAACTATTTCCTCGCTGACTGCCATTAGCTGAAACCTTGGAACAAGAAGCGTCTCTGCACCGTGGTCCGGAATAGCTTCCTGTTGGACCTTGTGCCGGATACTTTCGTGTACCCCGAGGTTAGATGCCCGAGCAAACGAGAGGCATAATTTCGCCTTGACCTTCCCCTCGAGGCCGGTTAGCTAACGTCTCCTGTCCAACAACCCTCATATGCTGTCCTTCCCATCCTTTCATCTCGTCTCAACAACAACATCACCGCCTCACACCGGATAGTCTCCGCAGAACCCAATCAATACCTGATAGAGCCGACCCCATATCTTGTTGGCCCGCTCCCGGTTACACAAGAAAAACAGCTTCCTCAGTGCATGCAACCGCACGAGTACGTTTATTGCCATATCGAGATCTTACATCCGTTGGCAGCTCGGCCGGTACTGCATTAGTCCCGGATTGGATTCAGGAGACGACTCTGTGGCAGTTGAGGCCCTCCCTCGCGCGTGTCATAGGACAGATTCTGACCGACTGGCCTACAGACGTTGCATTAGTGCCCGTGCTGAGGTTGTCCGTAAGGGGCAGGGCAAAAAAAAAAGTCATATATCCTCAAGATATTCTTTGAAAACCTTTTACAGACATAGGCCGACTTGGACTATTAGCAGCTGTTGAGGTCCAGCATCGCGGGGTATTGGAAATAAGACTAGACTTGCCCGAACTTTCTAACTGTGCACAAGCCAAAAATCACAGCATAGGGATATTGGCCAGCCGGAAAAAATCAATGTCTCCTTCAAAAACTCTTGATATCGAGCCTTGGAAACTCACGGCCTCTGAAGCCCTTGCCAAGATCCAAGCCGATGAGCTCTCAGTCCAAGAGTATGCGGAGTCGCTACTTGAGAGAATCAAGGCACGGGATGAAGACGTCAAAGCCTGGGCATATCTGGACGAGAAGAGGGTCATCCACCAGGCGAGGCTTCTAGATGAGGTCCCTAAGAAGAACAGAGGTCCTCTTCATGGACTTCCCATTGCCGTGAAGGATGTCATCTACACTAAGGGCGAGTCAACTAACTGTACAAGGGAATCGAGCTAACTCGGTACAGATATGCCCACTCAGTTCAACTCGTCACTATATGATGGGCACTTCCCTGAGACAGACGCTGCCTCAGTTCGAATCCTTCGCCATGCTGGTGCCCTCATTTTCGGTATGTCCTGATCTACTTTTTCCTTCTCTTCAACTAATAAACCAGGCAAAACAACCACCACCGAATTTGCCGCTATCCACATCGGGCCCAAGACCCATAACCCTCATGATCTCATACGAACTCCGGGCGGATCATCCAGTGGCTCCGGCGCCGCTGTCGCCGACTTCCAAGCTCCCATGGCCCTCGGCACACAGACAGGCGGCTCCGTGATCCGTCCGGCCTCGTTCAATGGCATCTATGGGTTCAAGCCAACATGGAACTCTGTGTCTCGCGAAGGTCAGAAGATCTATGCTTTGATGTATGACACTCTTGGTTGGTATGGACGGTGTGTCGAAGATCTTATGCTCTTAGCCGATATCTTTGCTCTTCAGGATGACGAAGATGAAGAGTCTTCTTTCCAAGGTATCGAAGGCGCACGTTTCGCAATCTGCAAAACAGTCGTTTGGCCAATGGCTGGCACAGGCACCCAGGAAGCTCTCTCTCGATCTGTAGATTTGCTTAGATCCCACGGTGCTGAGGTGGAAGAGATTGACCTGCCTTCAGAATTCGATAATTTACCTGAGTGGTATCGCATTGGTCTTCATACTGAGGGTCGCACAGCGTTTTTGCCTGAGTATCGAGTTGGAAAAGACCAGATTGGACAGGTGCTCATTGAGCATGTTGAGAATTCTGATAATTTCTCACGCAGGACGCAGCTGGAGGCCTTTGACAAGATGGCTGCACTGAGGCCAGTCTTTGATATGATCGCTTCGCAGTATACTGCTGTCATCACGCCTAGTGTGCCTGACGAGGCACCTGTTGGTATAGAGAGTACAGGGAGTCACATCTTTTGCTCGATGTGGAGTGTGAGTGATGCACCCTTTATAACGTATACTGTTACTAATAATTGGACAGGGCCTACATACTCCAGTCCTGAATGTACCAGGCTTCAAGGGTGACCACGACATGCCCATTGGCCTATCCCTCGTCGCACCGCGATATCGCGATCGCCATCTCTTGGAGGTAGGTAAAGCAGTGGGAGAGATCTTTGAGGCTGAGGGAGGTTGGGAGACCAAGCTTGGGTAGTAAGAGGACAAGAGTTGTAAGAGTTGCCTGTAAGTGGTCAAGAATGAAAACGGAAAACAGAACACCAAGTAAATTTGGATGGCGCATGGACAGAGTCAAAGCTAGATCGGACCATACACGTCGAGGATGGCGTTTACAATACTGCTACTAGAGTTGAATGGAATTCTTTTGTGGAATTTCCCATCAGGGCTTAACGACTTAACCCACGCCAACAATGGGAGTCTATATCTCACAACTGCCCTTCACCTGAAGTATTGACATTATTTGCTCATTACAAAATACCAATCACGCCTGTAAACCCGGGCACGAAGACTTCGCTGCCCGATACCCAATATTACAGCTTGTCCGTTTGCCTACACCGTACAAGCCCGATAGTACTCATAAGCCTACAGCTTCGGCTGAAGCTCTACGACCAAGGAAAACGCCAGGGTGAGCGGAAAGGGGCCGAATGCTGCCCAGTCGAATATGAACAAAATGTTCCTCAGTAAAGGACTCGAGCTGTTTGTCGAAGACTCATTGCTTTACAGGCAGGAGCTTGTCAATACATTCGATAGCCTATCGTTTGTGAGTGGTGTGCCATTATGAATTAGAAGCAGCTACTTACGTCTTCTGCCAAAATGCCCTGGTTTCGGAGATAGTGACCCATACCCTTCACGAGCTCGAGTTGCTCATCGGGGTTGAGGCTGGTAATGGCGGTCTCGAGGACGCTGCCGAGGCTGACCTTGTGGATGGCAATAAAGGTGTGGAAGTACATGTAGGAAAAGAATCCCATGATGAACTGGCAATCCATGCGATCAGTAATACCTCCGTGCCCAGGAATAGAGTCGCCAAAGTCCTTGATCTTGAATGTGCGCTTAAGGCCGGAAGCGAAGAATCCGCCAAAGGGAGCGATCAGAGAAGCAAAGGTAGCAAGGTTGAGGGCGTGGATCTGCATAGGAGCGATAGTGACGGAGAAGTTGGCAGTGTCAGGCAGGAAGAACAGCTCAGGCAGCTCGTAGGTCTTGGGGAGGAAGACAGGGTTGGGATCGCACTTGAGTCCGGTGAAGACATTGGCGCCGAGGTCATTGACGGGGCATATGAAGTACTTGGATCGCATCATGAGGCTGGAAAGGAGCATGGCGAAGATGATGGTCATGATCCAGGCACCGACAAAACCCTCGACAGTCTTCTTGGGAGACAGCTTGATGAGCTGGGTGCGTCCAAAGAGAATACCGCAAATGTAGGCGAAGATATCGTTGGTGATGACCAAAGCAGCGGGGAGGAAGAACCAGATCATGCCCTCGAAAACGTTGTTCATGATGAAATGGGCCTGGACCACAATGAGGTACAGAGCCATATGTGTCCAGGCAAAGTTGGTGAACTGGAACTTGTAGTGACCGGCTTGAAGAGAAGTGACAAAGAAGACGAATCCTGGTTATTGTTAGCTTGAATAAGCAGCTCGGGGCACAGTTTGCTTACCGAAAACATAGAGAATGAAGCTGATGAAGCGGTGGTGAGTGGCCAGGGGCAACAGAACCTTGTCAACCAGAATAATATGCTTGAAGTAGTAGATGACAGTCTCGCCGTAGAGAAAATACATGGTAGTCGCCAGCCAGTACCAGTTGAGACTCTTAGTAGATCGCAGGGAACGGGCGCGGCTGGGAACATTGGCAATGGCGATAACCTCCTTGAAGGAGACGATCTGGACAGCTGTGATGATGGTAATGATGTAGATGTGGCCCATGAAGAGTGCGGTGAAGAACAGCGCAAACATGACAAAGGTCCAGAAAGTGCGCGTTATGAAGTTGGCCTTTTTCTTTTCGTACTCGGCTTGTTTCTCGCTGACTGCTGGCTGCTTCTGGGATGGTGGTTTAGCTGCGTTCTTTTGAGTATTCCGGCCATGTCCCAAGCAGGACACTTTGCCTTTCGAAGCATGGTATCGTCATTGCTTCTGCTTTTGCTTACCTCTTCGACAGTTTCCAGCTGACCCGAAGCCTGAGACTTGAGCTTGGTGGGAGAACCACCATCCTCGCTGCTGAAGCTCGATCGTCGGCCATCAGAGCCGTTGCGGTTAGGGAACCTAACCCCTCTCTTTGGTCGAGCCATTTCTATTGAGATTCTATGTTTGAATGCGCTGGAAAAGGCGCTTCTGGTTTTGCCGTGGATTGCTGCCAAGAAAGGCGGAAATGAGGTTGTTGTTGGCTGACGTTTGGACGATAGACTGGAATTGCTGACGCGATTGAAGCTCTAATCGAGGTTGTAGTGAAAAAGAGAGTTCGTCTGTTCTCGCAAATTTGCTCAAAGCGACCTGTGACGTCGTTGCGCAAACCTGTGGGAGGTGGGTGAATTACGGGGTCAGGAGTCGAGAACTTCGCTTCGCGGAGAAATAAATCGTCACGGTCGGAAGAAGCTGGACCTGGCTTAACACAAAAATGGTGCCGGGTGGTGGACGCTTCTAAGGAGCGAAAGATGGCTGCGCGGTTGAGTGGGCAAAAGAGCTCACTTGTCGCGATAGTTGTGACGATGATGGAAGAACAGGAAATGGTGGTTTGAAAAGTTAAGCCGTTTCTCGCCCCAGCCAGTGGAAGCTAGGTGGCATTGGATAGGTAATATGTAGTTAGCATTTAAAGTGGGTGGTAAATTCCATGGGTTGGTGTTACGCAGTGACGCTGCCTCTGGCTCTGCCAAGTAACCTACAGACAAGCTACAGCAGCTCCTACGCAATGCAAGCTAACAGCATGATCAAATCTCACCAATCGAGTTTCTGAACGACCGCCGGGCCACTGCGGCTGTGGTTTGACGTGTTCCGGCGGTTCCAGCGGACTTCCACCATCTCCTCTCCGGGTGTTTAAATTGCGTCAGTCGGGCAACGGAGTGTTAAAAATCGCCGACTGGTCTCCTAATTTCGTGAAGCTGTATAACCGGTTTATGTCTTCCGTTTGAGTTCTGCTGAACGACCCTCTATAACTTGTGGTAGGCTCCCAAATTCAAATTCCCATCACTATTGAAGCTGGGAAATAGGGATGACTGCCCCAGACGCAGGGGCTGGTTAGCTGTGGGACAGACCCCGTCAGTCGGTATCCATTTTTACAGATCTGTTGAGATTCGCTCTTGGCCCCGGCTAAGAGATGGAGATTACCAAGAATGTCGGTAAATCAGAGCGAGAAGCCCTAACAAAATGATATCCATTGAGTGTCAGAAACGCCAAGCATGACAGCTAATTGTTACTGAAAACAAACCCGCAACATCCGGTTTAGTAATTTCCATCCGGTTGCTCATCTTTCTTTGTCTCTGCTTCTACTCGTGTCTGGATTTGTGACTTTATTGTACCTTACATAGGAAAATATAGCGGCCAGTACAGCAAGAACATCTCATTCACGTATGCCGAGCACTTTCGCCAAGTGCAAGTATGATAAGGGTCTAAGGGCTGGTGAGTCTCTCCACAAGCTGTCAAAAGCTTGACGGTCTGAATGACGCATGCTGGTCTTCACATGCTCAGAAACCAGGGAACTCCGCTAATGCTGCGCCTCACGTTTCCCGATTGTGGCAGCATGGAGCACTCGCCACAGTTTTGATGTATATCCCACACGTGACCGCGCGACGCGTTTTCAAAGCCTTTCTTCCCCGATTACACGAACCCGCGATTAATCAATGGCAATATCGTTCGAGAATGAGCCACCAATAACAGATCTCTTGTTTTTGTTCAATGGAGCTCCCCCATTCCATAAAACTAACCATCAAAGATGGATTTCGACGACGAGTTCTCCGATGACGGTCTCGACGAACTCCCTGACAATGCCCTCCAAGAACTCGAGGACAACGCCATTCAACTCACACAAGCCCATGCTCAGTCGAAGCCACCGACACAGCATCCGCGGATTGAATCCCCAGATATTGTCTGGATCGAGGACGATGATCTCGATACGACCGAAGTGACCAACGATGCTGGCGTTCCTCTTGGGAGACCAGTTGTTGACAACAACCTGCAACAAAATCAGTCATCTCAGGGCTATTATTTGGACTCTCGGCGTTCCGTCCCGCCCCCAAATTCGCGGTGGAACCCAGTCGTCGACCATACGAATCGTCATTCTATGGTCCAACCTCCTCCGCAACAACATCTCAATGCCAGGCCACCTCATCAACCTATGTACACCTCTCAACAGTTCCAAACTCAAAGTTCCAACTTCCCTCGTGCTCAGCCCAGCCAATTCGCCCGGCCTGCTCTTCCTCAAAACCGACCTGCTGCCTCCCAGCAGTCTCAGAACCAGCCTGGCGATATTCTGTCGACACTTCAACAGCGAGTGCGAGTTCTCGAGGACCAACTCAAAGCAGCTCTGGGAGAGGCTTCCATTGTCCGATCCAACTTTGTCAAGTCCAATGAGGAACATGCCGCTGAGGTTGCGCGCTTGAACAAAATTAATGCTGAACAGCTGGCGAAACAGGAGCGGATTGCTGAGGCAGCCGTTGCAGCTGAACAAAATGCAAACACCGAGCTGCAATTTCTCCAACGTGACATGAGGGAGGTTAGCGATCGTGTTCGCCGAAAAGAACCTACTGGGGGGGCTTCCGGAGGGGTAACAACCCCCAAGAAGGCGTCCAAGTCGTGGGTAGCTGACGGGTTTGATGAGATGGATATTGTGGTGAGCCCAAGCAAAGGACAAGGACGCAGTAGAAATGCTGGCTCAATTGCATTCCATGTTGGCGAGAGAACGCCAAGCAAAGGCAAAAGGAAACGGCCGGCCGTGGACAGCCCCGTCATGGCGTTGGAAACTCATACTGACAGCTTCGCCAGTAGCAATGGGAAGCCGGAAGCTCCAGTACATCAAGCGCCGCTTGTGGTCGTGCCACCTCCTGCTGTGCTATTCGAGGTTAGTCAGATCTCTCCCTCCACTGGACATCACGCTCATCGCATCTAGTTCCTCCCCCTTGCGCTTGATCATGGCACCCCGCAATCAACATTCGACATCTTGTCTCGCTTTTCCTTTAAGGACGACAAAGATACTTCGCTTTCCGCCATCATCTTCAAGAAAGTACCACTAATGGGAAGTCCCGACCGGCCAATGCAATTGCTTGTGGATTTTGCAAATCTCATGGTCAACATGTGGAACCGCTGCCATGAGGACCAACTCTGGGAGCCCATCAAGTATTTACTCTCCCTCATCTCTTTCATCTTTTCGCTACATGCATCCGAAGTTGTTCCTTTTGTTTTGCCCAATTTGACACCACCAGCTCAAGCGACAATTTGCACCCTGGCTGAGTGGCAACACCGCATACGCGAAGGCGAGCGGCGGCTAAAGAATGACGACTTCCAGTCGATGAAAGAACACATCAAAATTGTTGATATCCTGTCTGTTTTGTATACAAGCGCGCTGGCTTGTTCCACGGCAGAGGATGTGACAGAGGATGAAGTCAAGCCTAAATCGACAGTGTTTTGGAGATGCATTAAGCCTGATATGGTCTTTAAACTTTTGAGTCCTAAGCAAGAGCTGCCTGATATCCTGGGCATGCTTGAGCTCCTGACAACCTCCTCGCTTCCAGACTCAATCGGTCCCATCCCAGACTCAGATGATCCTCACATGGCCAGTCATGTCATCAATCATGTTACGAACAAGCTTACGGACTACCATTCGGCAGTGACTACTCGCGAGGAGAAATCTACACTGTGCTTGGCCGCTTTACGAACGCTTTTCGCCTTTTCTCGTTATTCTTTTGGTGCAAAGGAGCTTGCATCTCACAGTCTAGCACTTCCTCGTCTCGTGTACTGCCTCAGCACGTCAATTGACGAGTTGTACGACCAACCTATTCCATTCAATGTTCTCCCACAAAAATCAGAATTCAAGGACTCACGGTCAGGGTCGGAAGCTGCTTCGTATTCAGCAAGCCTGTATCGAATCATATCTCAATGCGTTTTCTTGATCCATGCTTTGGTAACAGGCCCAGATACCGCCAGCGTTGCAGACATTAGTCAGAAGCTGTCCACGGCTCATGGTGGAAGCCAAAGATATCTTCTTGCCTTGGGAAGGCTCACATTTGCCGAAGAAGATCTTGTGATGGAGGCGGGCATTGATGGAGAGACAGCTGGAGCAGCCCACGAGTTGCTCGAACTAGCAGTGACACCGGATGAGGGCGAAGTGGTGAGCGAAGCATTTGGGAACTAGATTCATGGAACACTGCATCTCCGGCGTTTGGATGGATGATGATTATGATCCCGGGTTTAGGCTACAATATTTATATGACACCCTGGTTGATTGGCGTTGAGGAAAGAGACTAGACAAGATACCAGAAAGCATTATGCCAATATCGGACGCACATATTAAAAATTTATATCATGCCAAACTCCCAAGAATTTGATATTGAGTTGACTATGGACTCTATCTGCATTCCACAGCTCCGGCCTCAGATGAGACAGAAAATCCTGCAAGATGGCCTCTCGTCTTCTGTTATCATGTGCTTTTAACCATTATAAGAGACATGGACATGGTCCCTGCAGTGTTATCAGCTTCGCATCTAACTATTGAGATTGATGCACTCACCAGTGGTTCTGGGTCAGGTCACCACGATCTTCCATGGTTCGCCAGTTCTCCCAGTTCTTCTCAGTCTTATCGACGGAGGCAGTCCAGATCTTCTGTCCCCAAATAACGTACTTGAGGTTAAGAGTGTTACGGTTCCTCATACACCATTCGGCAATTTCCTTTCCAGAGAGGGTGGCAGACTGTGCCCTTGATTAATTTCTGAACCATGACAAGCATTGGGATGTGAGGAAAATGGAACTTACACCACCAGCATCAGAGCACATGAAGTCGGTTGCAAGACCACAGCAGTGATCCGAAGATCCAGGACAAGAACAATCCCTCTTACATCCAATCTCCCTCACCCTGCCTGGAAACTGGTTCACCACTGCCTTGGCCGCATTGACAGAAACCTGCTTACATGCTCCCACAGCCGGAATAGTCGGTGCAGAATACCCACCAAAGCCTGTGGCAGCAGAAGAGCAGCATTTCATCTGCGAAGGGCCAGGACACTGGTTGCTCGCAGAGGTACCAGCGCAATCAGACGACCAGCGACAGTTTCCAGAGGAGCAAGATGGCTTGGAGCAGCATTTAATGTTGGCAGCGTCGGCCGGACAGGCGCCAGAGATGGCCGTGCCGCCGGACGAAGTGCAGGATGCTTCGGTGATGCATACGCCTGCCCGGCCACTAGGACCGTAGCAGGGCTCATTAGGAGCAGAGAGGGAAGAGGGGGATAGGAGAAGCACAAGGAGGATGGAGAAAGCTGAGTGCATTGTGATAGTTCGTCAGAGGATTGTGGTATAATTGTGTGTCTGGTTGGAGCTTACTTCAGCTGGACAATAGAGATAGGGTTCTCTAGCTACTTTATATACGACTTTTATGCTCCTAACTCTCATTTTTCCTGATTCAAGGCCGTCATTTGTCCCCCTCACTATCTTGGGAACAGATTCTAGTTTCGTATTGATCATCATCGTGTAACACCCGTTGCAAATTTAGCTCATCATACCACTCAGCCACTCTGCCATTGCCCTAGATCGAAGCATCAGTATAGGAAAGTGTTTCATTGACTGTACCCATGACATGCGTTTACTTCCAGCCAAGAAGCAGATTTCCCCACGGGTACGACGTACAAACTTGGATATTGCAGATGATCTTCTTCAGCTCTTCTTCTTTAGACTTTCAGGGGACCAGGCTACCCTGGCGATCATAGATAGCTGTTGATAATCATACTTGGCAACTTCGGTCCGTCGGGGCTCCTTGCGTCGATTGTCTCGAAAGTAGAGTTACAAGTATATTTGAGTCGATACATAGAGTATTGTCCACGATGTAGAAAGACTTCATATGTTATACTAAAACATACAATCCGTTGCTTCAAAAGGCGAATCTTGTATGGCTTACCTTGCAAAAGATTCTCTTGTCCATGCAGAGAGTGGATCAGAGCATAACCTATTCCGCTGTGGCACTGATATATCTCAAACCGCGGAATTTGAAGCAACCCTTGCTTGAGGTGACTTATCGAATGCCAGAACAGGAATGTTTCTTGACTTTGCGTCAGTGGCTTGTTTTATCTTGAAAACAGCGTACAAGAATACCGGAGGTTTGACCAGCTTAAGCTTAGATATAAACGTGAGGATAATCTGGGGAAATAATTGGACAGAGGATTAGCGAAGATTAGCGAGGATTCGGCGCTGAAGTACTAATTAGTTTCAGCGCATGGTGATCTCTGCAACAACAACGATTCCGACCTTCCTAGAAAGTGTAGATGTCTCAGACAGAAAACTGTCAATGACGATGGATACGAAGTACGGCAGTTGTCGCGTTTTGAAACATAATGCGGAGACTCCGCCACTGCCGTTTTTCGTAACTCGTATTGTGGCTCTCTTGTGCAGATCCCTTACCCTCTGTGTGACAACGCTCTCGTTGTCTCGACGAAGAATTACGTCCAGGGCTCTGGATGTTCAGGATTTGAACAATTGAGAAAAACACAAAGTAGACAGACAACAAAGTCACATATGAAGGACAGGACTACGGCATGAAATAACGACCCCCCAGGCAATTCCTTTGCCTTCCCTGCATATGCAACTAATCCAAGCACATCATTAGTCTTAGTTCAAAGACTGCATCCCACTCGGACGTTTCTTCTCTTCACTCTCACCACCTTCAGAGCCCTCAAGACCTTCGCCAGTTTCCATGGAGTCACTCCTTCGAGGCTCCTCACCATCCAAAAGCACATTAGGAGCATACGGCAGCTTACCTTCCTCGCGTCGGTCGGGAGGAATAATGGTGTTGTACCAGCGAGGCACGAGAACTCCTAGACCTATGAGCACCAGGCAGATATGGGCAATACCAAAGCCAAGAATGTGAAGGGGGTCGTCGCGGAGCTCGTAGAAGGCGGGATAGGCGAAGCCGTAGATGATGGCGAGGACTGGTGCAGAGATGAATCGTAAGAGAATGGGCCAGAAGGCGGGGATACTCCAATTCTTTCCAGTCGCGACAATAACGTTGAGATCTCTTCGAAGTTGCTGGCCCTGTTCGGTTGAGTAAGTTGGTGAATACCACAGGCATGTTGATAATACTTACAGAGTAGAAGGCCATGTACCAGAAGCGTGTCATGAATGCACTGCTGAACAGCTTCGACATGGCGGCATTCCTTCCAATGAACCGACGAACAAATCCTTTGTCCTCAGCGAAGGTCAGGGCAGGAGGAAGTGCATCAGGTGTCTTGCCGATGAGACAAGATACGATGGAGCAGATAATGAAGATACCAAAGCCAACCCCAGCACCAGCTTCAGCCCGAACAGCGTGGGCTACAGCAACACCAAGGACCATGCCGCCGAAGTATCCAAAATTCCATATAAAGAAAGCGGGCTTCCCAACCTGGCCTGCCACATCTCTCCAGCGGTAGAAGGTTGTGGAGAATGCACATTCACCGAATACGACGAATACTAGAGCAACGTCGTTGATCCAGCGATCAACACCAGTGAGTAGAGCATAGCCGAACTGGGTACAGAAGGGGAGAGAGATGAGGAACGAGAGAATCACGAGGGCTGTGACTACCCACTCGCGACGGATCTTGGGCTTGGTGTCCATGACAAGCGTAACCACAGCATCGACCATGGCGAATGCAGAACTGTATCCAAGAACCACGAGTGTGAAGAACAGAGCAAACGCCCAAAATGAAGAGCCAGGAAGTTGGGTGATAGCGGTCGGGAGCGTCAAGAATCCGATGGTAAAAGCACCAATTCGCTCACCAGGAACGGGCATCATATCCAAGTAACCAACGACGCCAAACGCAGCAAAAGCAGCGAACCCCTCGAAGAGAACATTGCTACCGACGATCAGACATGAGTCCATGACAGCGTTGGCGTGTTTCTGGTTGTATGATGCATAAGAACTGAAATAACCGAATCCAACACCTGTCGAGAAAAACACTTGGCCTGCTGCTGTTTGCCAAATATCTCCAGATCCCAGCTTCTCTCCGTTCCACTCGCCAAAGTAAAGTTTCACACCTCGCCCGGCATTGGGGAGTGAAACTGATCGGCCAACGAGGATTATGGTCAAGACGACTGGCAAGCCCATTGTGAAGTAGACAACACGGCCAGTCTGACCAATACCGCGGAAGATAGAGATCCAAACCAGGAACCAAACGAACGCAGTCCATCCTACTGTCTCTCCAATGAGTGCAGTGCCGGGATATTTGACATAGTCTACAACACCGCTCGACGTCTTATTACCAGGAATGGCATCAACATTCTGCACCACGTCCTGATAATAATATTCCTCGGCGCGTCCCTCCCACGGCAGAGGGCTCTGGAACGAGTTTCGGAAGTAGATCATAATCCAGGACAAGTTGACGACGAAATACGGACTAACGATAAAGCCGATGTATAACAGACTGAAGCCCAGACCCTTGAGGCGGTGGTTGATGTTGTTGAAGGCGACGACTGAGCCTCCACGATAGGCTTGACCAATGCTGACTTCGAGAATCAAGGCTGGGATCGCGATGAGGAAGACACACATGAGATATGGGATGAACCATTGGAGGCCGTTGTTGTTGTAGACTTGTGAAGGGTATCGAATAAGATTTCCCATACCAGCGCAACCGCCCATAGCCGCGAGAAGGAAGGAAGCTCTCGAGTTCCATTGATCACGACCATCTTCAGAAGTTGATGGCGGAGGTGAAAGTTTCTCGCCGATCTTTTTGAGAAATGGAGGGATCGTCATGGTGCAATTGATGCGCTCGAGGGCGGCTAGGAGAGGAACTGGATATGTATGAGTTTCAAGTTCCCCAACTTCATGGGGGTGAGGCAGGTTTCAAAGAAGGGCAATATCTCGCATGAAGGAACTCGAAGACCCTTAATTCATATAAATTAAGAAACCCGAGAAAGTGGTACACTCGACTTCTCAAATGCAGGATCCACACGCCTTTTTATTGTGATACCGTCTAGGATGAGCCAAGAGTCTTCTTTCAAGGAATGACATAGGATCGGCTGGAACCCCTCCCTTCCAGACGAGGAGCTGTCCGAGTTGCTGCTGCGGACAAGATCGACTCGGTCGACTCCATCGAAATGCTTGGCTTCGTATGACGAGAAACGAGTCTGCGAACAGAGTCTCGGCTGCCAAGATGCCCAGAGACTTGGCGCGCTGGGGCCCCGGCCTTGGGAGCACGATGCTGACCTTTATCTGTGTAGTGACATAATGAACCATTGTCGAATGTTTATTACGTTCGACATTTTCAACAAGTCTCATTCTCCTCAGTAAAGGCTCGACACATGGTTGAGACCAAATTCCCCAAATGCCTCCGATCAACTGAGGTTAAAATTAAGCATAACAAAAATAAAGCCCAGCCCGCCAACTTAGCATCTACCGCTTATTTCCGGTTTTACTGGAGTGTTTGCGCCATATACAGGGGTCCGTCCCAGTGCCTCTTTTCTTGGCATCGGAGGGTAAGACGGCACCCATGATTTATTGTCTTGGCCAACGCAAGGAAGAAACGAAAAAAAGCTTCAGCTGGAGGCTCATGCCAAGGTGAGGAATATGCATCTTGCCACTTGGCTTTACGGCGTCCCCGTGGGTGAGCACGTCACTTGTGGTAATTGTATTAAAGGGATGAGATGGCTCGTTGAGATAACGACTCATGAAGTCTTCAGACAGAAGGGTAAGGGTTTTCGGGGATTTCTCTTGTTTAATGGAACGATCATGGTGGATAGCTTCCACTTTGACTGTTACGCCTTATTCCCTCTTGCAATTTCCCACATAGATCATACTAAAGTACCTATTGTAGACTGCCAGCAAGCTTATCTTGCCTTGTCTGCACCCTGACCCGCAGAATCAGGAACACTGGTGCATCGCAGAGCCGTAATTCTATAGCCCTCGGCGATCTTCTTTCTATAATTTTCCAAACAACTTCCTATTTGAGAAATTCATTGTATTTATCAGCTAAACATAACTTGTTAGTCGAACCACAAACATATTTCAAGGTGAGATTCCAGCACCTAGCCGACCGCTCGGCCCTGCTCGCCCATGACGTCTTTTGCCAGGGTCCGCGATTCAGAACCAGGCACCGACATTCTTTTAACAGCAAGTGGCCAGAGCTGGTAAGTGTCTTGATTTATGGGTTACAGTGCTTGCGAAGGATTACCACCCGCGTGGGGGAGCCGGGAATAGACTGTGACTTTGTGAGGTAGGGCTCGGTGCCTCTGGACTGTCGGTTCCGATGTAACTCTCAAATCATCATCAGCCTTGAGTGCGACATTTGTTGGAGACTACAAAAGAGACTATCGTGGGGCTTCGAACGGGGAGTTACAAACGCCTGATCTTGGTCATCGTGTCTTGGCTGGAGAAACTAACGATGAGGTGATATGATATGATCAACTCCCCGAAGCATCAATTTCCGTGACCCATCAGATGGATCTCTTAGGCCTTGGCTCTACGCCACAGTTGTTCTAGTAAGTGGATGTTGATATCATTACCACATTTTCGCGGTTGTCAAAAATAACTCCATGTTTGGGTATATCACGCCATATCTTTGGCAAACCAGCTACGTAACTAGTAGGAAGGTCCAAGGGCATGCAGCTTTGCATGTGTGGAAGAGCATCGTATGGCATCAGGGTAGATTCTGTTCGGCTTCACAACAAAACCATCAATGGCCTCAATGGAAGGTTCACGCGTTAAAGAATCTTGCATCTTCAGGTTCTGAATCAAATTTGAATCAATTTGTTAGTATTCCTGGGTCATGGGCTAAGAATCTTTGTGATTGGCGCCCTTCTTCAGTTCCTAGAGTTTCCATGCAATGCTGGCATCCTCAACTGTTCTACACAATGAAGGATGAGTAGGAGGGTATAGCTGAGCCTTGCGAGCATATAGAAGAAAATTAAAACTGCAACAGATGCTCTGGAGGGGATTGCCTGGCTCTCGTTTGATTCAAGCACCTCAAGCTGCCTCAGGGGCCTTTTCAGGTTTACGACCATATACAATATGTCTGTATCTCTGTCAGAAAGACCCAAACCCAATCAATAGATGAAGGCAAACTCACACAGTAAAATACGGTAGTGCTCTAGGCTCCTTGAGGGCTTTTTGCATCTGACTGACCAAAACGGTTACCTGTTCTCTCGACCAACCCAATATCTCCCCAATGGGAAAGATAGCAAAACCATCGATCGAATGGTCGATAAAAGCACCGTTGTATAGGCCAATCTGCTTCAGCTTCTTATCCTGAGGCCAGCCTCCCACAGGCACTTTCCACGACTTGGAGAACAGATCTGTAAAGCCTGCTTCTCGCATGTACTCCTCTTGACGACCGTCTCGGGCAATCTCCCAGGTCCGACCGGTTTTACGACCACATTCAAAGAATAATTTGTACCATTTATTGAATACGTGGTTCTCGTCATTCTGCACTTTAGGGTTCTCGCTGCGCGTCTGGATGTCGATTTCAAGACTCTCCACCCAACCTCCTCGCCGCACACAGGCATATGCTTGACGATACAGCTTCTTCCAATCGTCTATTGCACCATAGAGATAGCGTAGGTGTATGAAGTCGAAGTCATCGGGTTTGAAAGTCCAGTCCAGTTGGGCATCGTCGATGTGGAAACTGCAATTTGGAGGTACGAATGCTGGTTGAACAGCTGAGATATCGGTGCCTATCACTTCAGCGGAGGGATACTCGTCGGCCATATCACTACAAACGTTAGAAATGCAACATAACTTATGAGATGAGACAGACATCGCCCATATGCCAGTTCCGGTACCGATGTCGAGGATCTTCTGTTAGCGGTTAACCGCGTGCCTTGGGGACAACCAGATCTGTGATTCTCGTACCTGAGGGTTCTTGTTGATTGGGGCCAGATGAAGTTTGTTGTTAAAAAGAAGCAGTGTATAGTGGTGGCTTGCAAGAGCAGGGGTTAGCTTTTGCTTTTAAGTTACAGCAGCAAAATCGTTGTTACAGTATATCTTGCCCTTCTTGATAATAATCATCAGTGGGTGCCCTGGTAGTTGTTCGTGAGCTTTATCCCATTGTCCTACAAGAACTAAACTAACCAGTACTCCGTGGTCTTTGATTGTTGGAAAGGCCTGCCATGGACATGTCTGTATTCTAGAATGCTCGAAGTGATAGAGGTGGTCGAGTCTCGCAAGCTTCCAATTGCGCCGTTAGAATTACCTACTCAATACGAACAATAGGAAGTACTCTGAGAGTGTGTTGCAATTTCTTACCTAGCACCACTGACTGTGGAGCTGTCATCATCGTCCATCCTGCCAACAACTTGAGGGTCCTAACAAACATAGTTAGAGATTGACATATTCCTCAAGAATCTATCGAACAAAAAGAAATATGACAGGCAATGGGGCTTTCATGGTCCGGGGGGAAGACTGACATATTCGATGGGGGCCAAGTCGGTTGGTGATAATGGCGTTTGTTTCTGCTGCTCGGTGCTTTCGGCCATGGTTGTTCGTGATAGTTATGCTTTATTACTGTTGGCTGTTTGGTGCTCTTTGTATCTTGTTAAGTGTTGTGGGTTGATATTCAATATATTTGCTTACATTAAACAACAAAACAACGAAAGATGCACGTGTAGACAATCGGGTTGAGGAAGGAAGCAGAGCACTGGGAGGAAATGAATTACGGAGGGTGAAGTGCAACGAATATGAATGAATTACGGGGGCAAAAGCCCGAATGTCATAGTACTACTCTGTACGCTGATAGGAACTAAAGACATGTTCCTTGGATTGTGATCCATGAGCTTAACAGACCTCGGTGGGTGAGGTTGTATGCATGATGCACCAAAGGCTTGGCTGTCAGAAAGTCGGCATGTGAGATTTCTTCATGGAGTAATTGCATGACCTATGAGGGGCTCATCTCTATTCCCATGGTTCTCAGCCCGCAATTGTATGACCCTTAGAAGACGCGTGGCTCTCGTGTCATGATATGTCAAATTGGATGCAGCAGGGCAGGTTACTCCAGCGACGAGTACGGAGTATATCAAGGCCACAATCGTCTTAGGATAATGTCTAAAGTGACCAAGTTTTCCCATTTATGTATTTGCTTGCCAGTAGCGTTGTTCTACTCATGCTGGCTCTATTGCTAATCTCAATTTGTGCTATAACAACTCCTGCAATGGTATCTCCTCCCCTTGCCAACCACAGCGCTCTAAAACTATGCATCATGAACTGTTATCACCCGACTCCTCTTTTTCATGCACCTGACGCTCTAGAGCTCTCGGTGTCGGCTTGACTCGCCCGTAACGCTTTCCTCATACTCAGTCAATCGCAGTGCCTCTTCCACATCATTTACAAAGTGTCTCTCGCCCGCCATTTCAACAATGCCACTACTCAACATCAATCGCCATACAGGGTGGTCTTTGCGGGCAGGGCATCGCGAGAAGTAGACACTCACTCCTCGGTCGTGGTAGTTGCGGACGATCTCGGTCAAAACTTGCGTGCCAGAACCGTCCATAGAAGTTACGCCGTGAATATCAAAAATGACATTTCGGTTCATGTCGGTGCTTCGCAGACGCGGCAAAGCGGGATGCGCCTTTGATGTTCCATAAAGCTCTAGCCGACGAAGTCGAGATTTGAGCTCTCCGGTGTTGGCAAAAGTCAAAGGTTCTGGGATCTTGACGATCAGGCAACCTTCGATGAACTCAAGGCTAGCCTTGTCACCTTCGGCATTCTCAAACCGGTTTGTTCCAGGAATTCGGCCCAGGATCTGGATTCTAGGCCGCGTACTATGCTTGATAACCATGAGCATCGAGATTCCTACACCAAAGGCCATACCGAGGGTGAGCGAGTAAAACATGGTTGCAAGGAAGATGACAACCATGAGGCCCAACTCGGTCCAGCCACGAATCTTCAAGAAGAAGCTTATGTCGTGAGGAGCTTCCTCAATAAGAGAGTACGCCACGACAGAAATCATCGATGACAGGACGGGTTTCTTTGCAATGTTAGCTAGTTTGGCATAGACCGTGTCAACTAAGTACTTACGGGTAGGTAGTAGAAGTATGGAAGAAGGAAGAAAATGGACAGCAGCGAGATGATGCTCAGAAACATGGAGCTGGCAGGACTCTTGCCACCGGTGCTCTTATTCACCTTGCTTCGGCCATATCCGCCAAATGCTGGTAGGCTCATAAAACATCCACCAACCATATTGGCGATACCGAGTGCAATCATCTCTCTGTTGGCACTCAGCTGAATGCCTTGGATGGTCTCACTTGAGCCAAGACTCTTCGCAGCTACCGAAGACTCAAAGAATCCAAGAAGTGCAATGAGGAAAGATGTCGTCATGGCGCTTCGAATGTGCGGCATGTGCTCAAGCTTAAAAGGCCATTGGAAGGCTAGAAGCTGGCCATTGGCGGCTTTGACGGTTCCAAGAACCTCAACGCCTTGGCTCTCCCAATCGAGGCGCCAGCAAAGAATCGCAGATACGACAACTACTATGAACCGATCTGGGACGTAGGCAACACCTGGATATCGAGGCTGGAGGCGATTCTTGAGTTCACTAAACATGGTCAGGATTGCATCAGGAACGAAGCCACAGAAGCGTCACTTACCGGCAGATCATGATGATGAGGAAGCTAATGCCGGCAATGGCAAACGTCAAACCATGCACCTCGTTAATGTTGCCAATGATGAATCTGATCTTTTCAACGGAGCTGCCGTGGCTTACGCCCACATCGTCAGCCAGTTCAGCGAGTCCTAACTCAGGAATCAACTGGTCAACTGCAATGACGAAGCCGATGGCACTGATGAAGCCACGCAGGAAAGGCCTGCTGAGCACGCTGTCCATGAAACCCAATCTCGCAAGACCAGCAATGAGAACCATTGCGCCCGCCATGCCGGCGACAATGCCGCAGATCTGCGCATGCAATAGGTCGTTGTCCTCGTCCTCCCCAGAGCCTGCGCTTTGCTTGATGACAGTTCCGACAAGAAGAGAGCCAGCAGCTTCAGGCCCGACAACCATCTGCGGACAAGATCCCAGCAGGGCGTAGATGAAAGGATTGAAGACGAATGCGTAGAGACCATGGATCGGAGGGACGTGAGCGAGGTTCGCAGCGAGAGAGAGGGCCATCGGGAGGTAGAAAGAGGCCATGGTGATGGCCGCGACCAGATCGCCACGGAGATATGACGCCTTGTACTGGCGCATCCAGTTCAAGCAGGGGACGTAGTAGGCAAGATACCTAAAAACAAGTTAGCATGTCGCTTCACGGTTTTTGAACCTCGGGCCGCTTGCATGAAGGCTGTATCCTCGAAACCAGCTTGTTCGGCCAGCATACTGCTGTGGCCCATTGTCTTTGTTCGCATTCTCTTTTTCAGCCATTTTTTCCAATCCTCATGTCCCACGATTGTAGTGATTGCGTTATCCAACACAGGGATGTGCGTGCCTGATCCTGCAGTCTCGCTACCATCCTCGTCGGTGCTTCTCATAGTCAACGTCGGGCTCGTGGGCCGTGGGCTAAAAGTGCCATGGCTACAAACCCCCGGATGCGCGGGGTGAACACTTCCTCTGCGACGGCTTGAGCGCTGGTTATTACCATCGATCAGAGGCGTGGATTCATTGGCAAAGATTTCGTTTATAGTAGCTCCGGGGGCTTGTCCTGGTGAATCTGGCGGCGAGGCAGGACTTCCCGCCATCGTGTCTTCGCTCCCGGTTCGGTCTTGAGCGTTGAGAGCTTGGCGAAGAGCGCTTGGTTGGGCAGGGCGATGGTCAGTCCCAGAGTTGCTTCGGCTGTGGGAGGGTTGGCTCGCCATGATGGCCGGTTTTTGATCGAGTCGCGGTTTTGTTCTAGGGCGAGTTCGATTCGATCTTGGAAGTTCGAAGATAGTATATACCCAGCGATGTATTCCAACACTCTATAATATATGTTCTTGGCTCGAGAGAAAATCCTGTTCCTGGTGCAAAGCCCAATTGACTGCAGCGACAGTCGGCAGATGAATGCCAACTATGAAACCGACAAGAAGGACGCGACTAGCGATGGCGACCAATGCATGAGTCGTGACTGTCAATAATCAATCACGCAAAATCAATTTGCGGTGAAAGAAAAGATTTTAGTAAGAAGAGAGGATAGGAATTCATGTCTCGCTAAGACTAACTACAGATGAGGAGTAGCCCAGGCTCTCATTCCAGGTCCAAGGGTTCCCGTCTATCAGCCAGGTCCCCTTGACCTCTGTGCAATCATCAGCAGTTTGCTATCCCCGTCGCTCCCAAATCTCAGATCTAGGCCAAGCTTCTACACCAATCAGACACAACCGTTAGGATGTGTCACCCACGCCTGCGGACATTTGGCTACATTTTGAGGCTTTCAGTGACATCAGAGTGCTGGCCCCAGGTGACTTCTAGCGGGGTTTCCGCCGCCCTCTCGGGGAATGTGAGCGAATGGCTGCCCTCGTGTTTTTCAGCGATCCCTGCTGTTTTCAAGGGTTGGTGGTCAAGCTGATGCCGTTAACCCGACTTCGGCCGTCAAATAATTCTCACAAGATACCCTATTTCATATGACAATAATCTCTGAATGTTTATTTTAGGGTCAAGACAATAATACACATTGTGCTCTATATTGGTGAACAAGTCGTATTCCGATCTTATATCTATGTCGGTAGTCATTCGAGGTTTACAGGAATGTAGAATGTTGCGGCGACAAACCTGGGGTCGATCATGAACATTGTCAAAGTTCATGATCTTACGCGACCAATTCTCTTGGCTGATACACTTTGATGAGACAACAACTCGTTACGGAATCGTCTTACAATGTGACTGTAGTAATGCATTCTAAATAAAGACAAGACTATGCTTTCAAATTCGGTAACTTCGCTAGAAATCATATAATCATCTCCAACTGGCTCGTCCCTTGTATCGAGCTCTGGTGGTGTTACATAATTAGAATATCTCAGACATGCACTGCTCTTCCTACACCTGCTCGTTCACAAACAGACCTGCCATGCCCTGGCCTGTACCAATGCACATGCTTGTCAACAGCATCTTCTTCTTCTGCCTTCTGCACTCAGACAGGCCTGTCACAATCTGTCGCGCACCTGTCGCGCCCAATGGGTGACCAAGAGCGATGGCTCCTCCGCGAGGGTTGAGCTTGTCTGATGTCAGACCAAGCTTGTCTTGGCAGTAAACAGCCATGGAGGCAAAGGCCTCGTTGATCTCGACAACATCGATATCCTCGAGGGAGATGTTGTGCTGGGCAAGAAGCTTGGGGATGGCAATGCTGGGACCAATGCCCATAATGCGAGGTGCAAGGCCAGCAACAGTAGAACCGACGTACTTGGCCATGATGGGTTGGCCTAACTTGATGGCGGTCGATCGCTTCATCAACAACACGGCGGCGGCTGTAGAAACGTTAGCATTAGGCTTTCATTAGCAGCCACGATCAACTTACCTCCGTCGGTGAGCTGACTGGCGTTACCACCAGTTGTCGCTCCACCCCATTGAGGGAAAGCAGATCGAATCTTAGAAAGACTCTCGGCCGTCGTGCCAGGTCGGATACCCTCATCCTGAGTGAGAGTGACCTCCTTCTCCTGGCCATCGGGGCCCTTAACCTTGGTAGTGATGGGCACGATCTCATCAGCGAACCAACCGGCCTTCTGCGCCGCCTCAGCCTTCTGGAAGCTCTCGGCCGCATATTTATCCATAACTTCGCGGTTAATGCCAAAATCCTTGCTAACGTTCTCGCTTGTCCAACCCATGGGCTGCATGCAGTCTACGGCCTCCTGGCTTTGTGATGTAACACCCTCATCGAAGGGCTTCTCGAGCGCGTCGCCACCAATGGTCATTTGCTCTGCGCCCATGGCAATACCGATCTCGATAGAGCCATTGAGAATGGAGTGGGCGATATCGGCGGTGGCCTTGAGGCCAGACGAGCAGAATCGGTTGACTGAAGAGGCACCAGCGGTGTTGGGGAAGCCGGCAGCGAGGGCAGAGGCGCGAACCTTGTAAGCGGCCTTCGCGTCGGAGACCTGGATGATTGTCAGTAGACGCTTGATATCTCGACAGGATCGCGACGTACATTTCCAAGGCAGATATCCTCAACAAGCGCGGGATCCAGGTTTGATCGCTCCCGAACCTCCTTGAGGAGAGCATATAGCATATATTCAAGAGACGTATCCTTGAAACCACCCTTCTTGGCTTTTGTGAGTGGTGTTCGAGCAGCAAGAGTGATGACAATGTCGTCGGGGTTCTTTGCTTGACTATCATGTCGGTCAGTTCTGTTTACATTGCATGGATGATCGATTGTTGCGCTCACATGCTGTTGAGCGCCGACCCAGGGGCCAGGTGCTTAATGATAGAACCAATGCGTTCAGCGGCCATTGTGTATATGCTGTGGTGTCGATCAAAAAATCTTGTCTGTCAAGTTGGATGGTGAAGATGAGGCGACAGCGCAATTGGCTTTAAAATAGGAGAAAAAGATGCCGAGGCCGAGTTCATCATGGGAGGGGTCTGGGGTTGAGCATGGCGGGAGCTGCAGCGGTACTTGCAGCAGCGCATTGAAATGTGTGGGGTTGAGCCGAGGTAGCGCTTCAGACTGACCACTTCCCGAGGTTTCGGAGGATTACCTAAGGCAATTGATGACATAACGCAGCGACCTCGGCCAGAAGCAATGGATAGAATTCCAGACAAGACATGGGCCAGCTCACTTACACAGTTCCAACTATCTTACCATGTCTCTGCAAATCTTCATGAAGAATCTTCATACCCCATCTACTTTTGATAGGCTAACTGATCGGCTAGCTTTATCCGCCTCGCATTATTTCTCTCGGACATCATCTTGGTTCTACGTTTACCAGGACAATGGTGTTGCTGTCGAGAGAATGTCACTCCAAGGACTGGAATGCAGCCACAAGATACTCATCAATAGTTGTTTTTCACCTGACGAAACCTGTTCCTCCAAGCAAGTTCTTATTACCCATTTAATTCCACGATGTCCTCACAATGTGTTTGAAGACACTTGGTATAGAATAAAGGTGTGGAGCAAGCAGGTGCTTTCATTTAACAATGTTGTGGATGAAGTTGGCATCCCAACGTTTCTCAATTCCTGAGTAATAAAGGCTCGCCAATCTTGTCAAGTCTATATCATGCTGCTTCATTCATACCATGACCGGACTATAATCCACCGTCCAGGAGAATCTGTAGCAGCATAGCACTTGTTCCTGAAGCACAACAATGATCCAGTAAGAGCTGGCGGATCCTGTCTAGGATGTCTCGGAAGTCCCTTGTGTCTTGAAGTCTGGACCCCGGCTCGACATACCATCTTCCTGATCCGGCCATGCAAACCTACCAACAGGTCGGACAGCTTCGTGCCATGCCCATTTTCGGCGATTTACTATAAGCCATCGCTTACAAGCTCTCTAGGACCTTCATGTACGAGGCATGATTATGGAACAAAATTTTTGGGTGACAATTCTCCATATCGAGGCCATGTCCCGATCTCTTTCGTTCCTTTCCTTATTACTGTGATTTCCGTCATCCTTCACTCATTATTCCTTCACTTGCCTTTCCATTCTTGAGAATATTTCACTGAGAACAAGAAGGGGTTCTTACTGTCTCTCATTAGCATCTTTATATTGGAAACTCGTGTTCATTCAAATCAGCCGCCACTGAAACGGGCCGCCGGACATAACGGCGTCAGGACTCCAGTTGACCTCGAGAAGCTGAGGGAGAAGTTCCAGTTGCGAATCCAAGCACTTTCACTCCTTGAAATCTGGCCATCTAACTTCCCTCTTTTACAATACTAGTCGCACCTGTTCCGCGGCAAATACCTAACAGCCACATGGCCACATGGCTATGGCTCTCTCAAAACACCTCCTAGCACTCCTGCTAGCCAGTCTCGTGTCCGCAACTAGCGATCACAAACGAGGACTCTGCTTCGTCCCCAACAGCAACGCACCCCAAGACGACAAAATCTGGGTCCAAAATGGCAGTGATATCACATGGTACTACAACTATGGTGACACACCTTCTGCAGTATATAAGGATGTTCCTCAGGAAAAGTTCGAGTTTGTGCCCATGATATGGGGTGTAGGATCCGACTCAAGCGATACGACCTTTCTACAAGACGTAAAGAGCCTCATTGATGGAGGAGTCAACATCACACACGTCTTGGGCTTTAACGAACCTGATGCTGCAAATGATGTGGGCGGAAGCAACCTCGACCCCAAAGTGGCTGCTGAAGCCTGGGTTGCAAATTTTGAACCATTGGGTGAGATGGGCGTAAGGTTGGGTCTCCCTGCTTGTACGGGTGGATGGGGTAGTATGCCATGGCTGAAGCAGTTTCTGGGGAATTGCACTGAGATCAAGAGTCGAGGTGGCCCGAAGAAGAATTGCACATGGGACTATCTTCCCGTGCATTGGTACGACAACTTCGAAGGTCTCGCGTCTCATATCGGTGAACGCCTTGCTGAGTAAGTTATACTCCTTTGAAGCCATTCTTTTCGCTAACGATCCATTGGTAGATGGCCCAATTCTACCATTTGGGTTACAGAATACGCCTACGCTCATCAAGATCCCCAACAGACTGAAGATTTCTTCAAGCAGACCCTCAAGTGGTTCGACGAATCAGACTTCATCGGACGATACACCTATTTCGGCGCGTTTCGTTTGGGTGTTTCCAACGTCGGGCCCAATGCTGCCTTTCTCTCGAACAGCGGTGGACTGACGACCATTGGTGCGCAATACCTGGGACTTAACACGACTGGTGAGAACAATGCTTCACAATCGAAAGTCAGTTTACCCAGTGTGGGACTTCTGGCATTGGTATTGGCTGTTGTGGTTAAAACGGTTATGTAGAGCATAAGGCAGTGTTAAGTAAGGTATTTTTTGACTTCATAGTACAATTTAGACTCATCAATAAAAGCAGAAAGTTGAATGACAACATAATGCATTTGGCGCCAGCAATCAACGACTGGGCAGCGGGATATCTATACCCTCTATTAGGGCGGAATAATGTAACATAAAACCAGAAATGATATCAACGTAACATGCATGCAGTGCATTATTAAGATTCACCATGATCCTTTTCTTTCTTCCCAATACATTCTTCGGTTCATAAGTCCACATATCTCCCTTCTATCATTACTTTTCAAAATGCGTTTATCTTCATAAGATGTAATTCATAAGATCAAGCCTCTGTGGCTGCAAGGCCCTGAGGTACAACGTGTCGTTCCGTAGGCCCGCGAGAGGTGCTTCGCTTTCCGAGAGACTCGCCTGTGTCCTTACGAGAGAAGGATGCCCAGGTCTTGAAGCTGGACAGAGACATGGTTCGAGCAAGGCGACCGCCGTCCTCACCGCCCTGGCCCCAAACACCTCGTCGGATCGGAGCGTCCTCAAGAAGGTGGAAGTGTCGCTTGGTCATCTTCCAGAGCTCGATACCTGCGACGAAGACGACAGTGAAGCCGACGGCTAGAGCCCACTCCCATGTGATGCCAGTGTGCTTGAAGAACTTGTGGTTCACAACAGGGATGTAGACAACTGGGAACACGGAGAGACCACCGATGATAACAGACCAGAAGAGGAAGCGGTTGGAGTAGATGTCCTTGAAGACGGGGAACTTGCTGTCGTCGTCGGGGTTAAGGCGGAACACGGAGCGACGCAGACTCTTGAACTCCCAGGCAGAGATGAGGATCAGCCAAGTCAACTCAGCGAAAGTAGCAGCACGGGCCTTGAACACGGGGATACAAGCTTCAGAGTATCGCTGGTTGCACTCCTCGCCGAGGTTACCACCGTTGGCGCCATATATAATGATGACGAAAGTGCACATGGTGCAAGCCCCCATAATAATACCGTAGACAATCATGTCGATGATGATCTGGTTGGTGAACACACCACGCTTCTTATCCTGAGGAGGCTTGCGCATGACATCCTGGGCAGCCTGCTCGCGACCGAGTCCGAAGGCAGGGAACGAAGAGGTGGCCATGTTGATCCAGATAATCTGCAGAGGCGAGACAGGGAACACAGAGAAGCCACTGTCATCCACAAAAGCAAGACCGCAAACCAGGAGGATAACTTCGCCGACGTTGGAAGTCAGTAGATGAAGGACGAACTTCTGGATGTTGTCGAACATGCGACGGCCTTCACGGATAGCAGAAACGATAGAGTTGAACTTGTCATCAGTGAGCACAATCTTGGAGGCAGACTTGGCAACATCAGAACCGGAACCCATAGCGATACCAACATCGGCGCGAGACAGAGAGGGAGCATCGTTGACACCATCGCCAGTCATGGCCATGAAGGCACCACGACGACGGAGGGCGTCGATCATGCGCGTCTTGGTGTCAGGAGCGCAACGAGCGATAACCAGGGGAAGTTCCTCAAGGGCGTCGATCTCTTCATCTGTCATTCTGTCAAAGTCGGTGGCCTTCTGAACAATTGATTTGGCAACGTGTTCAGGCAGAATACCGAGGTTCTTGGGAATAATACCGACTTCCTTAGCAATCGCCTTGGCAGTCTCGGGGTGGTCACCAGTAAGCATATGAACGCGAATACCAGCGTTGGAGCACTCGGCAATAGAGGGCTTAGTCTCGCGACGAGGAGGGTCGTAGATACCAGCAAGACCAAGAAGAATAAGACCCTGCTCAACCTCAGCACGGAGCTTCTCATCCTCAGCGGGAGAAGATGCCTGCTTGGCAGTGAAGCGACCATCCCAGGGGCGATAAGCAATAGCAAGAACACGTTGACCCTGAGAAGCGAGGCTGTTCATCTGCTCGAGAACACTCTCCTTCAGATCGTCAGTCATGGGCTGCTGATCAGCTCCAGTACCAGCGTAATCGCAGAGATCAAGGACACGCTCGACAGCACCCTTGGTGAAGACCATAGAGTTAGCTGTCTCGATGATGGAACCACTGGCGCCTTCTGGGGCATCGTAGATGACGGACATGCGCTTGATAGAGCTGTCGAAGGGGAACTCGGCAATCTGTTTCCAGCCCTCACCCTCGAGATTCTTCTTTCCAGAGTTAAATCGGTGGGTGAAGACCTGAAGAGCAATCTCGGTAGGTTCGCCGGTAACCTGCCACTTCTCTTCCTCGTCATCGTAGCGGACGGTAGCCAAGTTACAAAGAGCAGAAGAAAGCAAGAAAGCTCGGAGTTCATCGGTCATCTCGCACTCGACCTCGGGCTCAGGCTTCTTGGGCTGGGCGTTGTTCTGGTTGAGCTTCTCATCGGGTACGTCGAACTTGAGCACAGCGGCACTTCGCTCGCGATCATAATCACGAGGAGCTTCCTTCTCTTCGGGTTCAGAATCGCTCTGCTTGGAGTAGGTAACTCGGCCCTTGGTGGGGTCGTTAGGGCTCTGAGAGTCACGGACAGTATAGATGTGAGAAGAGGGGATCCAGGCTTTTCGAACAATCATGGCACCTTCGGTGAGAGTACCTGTCTTGTCGGAGCAGATGTTGGTGACTCCTCCAAGGGCCTCTAGGGCGGAAAGATCACGGACAACGACGTTGGCCTTTCGCATGACAGTGACGGCAACAACCATAGTGATGGTCAGAACAGCCACCAGAGACTCGGGGATAATGGCGATACCGAGGGATGTGGCATAGATGATCACTTCATTCTTCATGTCGAACTTGTTGACAGCAAACACGACGATGGCGAGAATGATAGCACAGCCGAAGAGAACATAGGCGAGAGCTGAGAGCTTCCTCTGCAGAGGCGTTCCCTCAGTGAGACCCAAGAACTTTCCAATGACATCCCAAGTTCTCTTGGAAGCGCCAACAAAGGGCTGTCGCTTGCCGTACTTCTTGTAGTTCATGGAGCGACCAGCTTTGCGTGTCTTCTTGGAAGTAGAGGCAGCAATCTTGCCAACCTCAGTAAGCATACCGGTAGAAGTAACAATGCCACGGCCACGGCCCTTTCGCACGACAGTGGTCGCATAGGCCATGTTGACACGGTCACCAATACCGATCTCATCCTCAGACTCGACGGGCTTCTCGGAGCCTGGTGCGGTGATATTATTATCGGTGATTTTCTCGACGGGGATTGATTCGCCAGTAAGTTGACCTTCCTCGCAAGCAAGGTTCATGGCTTCGAAGAGGCGGAGATCGGCAGGGACTGTGTCGCCCATCTTGAGAAGGACGATATCACCGGGGACGACTTCGGGGCTGTGCTATTGGTTAGCTTTGTTTGTGGCTTGTCTGCGCGCGCAGAGACTCACTTGGAAATAACTTGGGTCTTTCCATCGCGAAGAACCATGGCACTGGGAGAGGAGAGAGCCCGGAGAGCATCCATGCGCTTCTCAGCGCGGTACTCTTGCCAGAAGCCAATGGTGACGTTCAAGACAATAACAAAGACAAGAACACCTCCTTCGATGTAATCTTTGATACCAAAACTGAGAGCCATGGCAAATGCGAGAACCTATGGTGGTTAGTATGGCCAATTGAGTTTCAAGGGCAAAGTATGGTGGCTTACAATAATCATGGCGTTGAGCAATTGCTTGGTCAATATGCTGTACCAAGGTACAGTACCACCGACGTCGAGCTCATTCTTTGGGTATTTCTGTTGGGCCTCAGCAACTTGTTGGCTTGTAAGGCCCTTGTCGATACTGGTGCCAAGAGCTTGCTCCGTCTCCTCGATTGTGAGGAGAAACGGGTGCTTGGGGTACTCTGCCGCCATGGTCGATGAATTGGAGAATGACGACCAGGAAAGGAGAGGAGGGCGGGAGAAGAGAACTGAAACTGTTGGTTGTGTTCCGTATGCGTGGTCTGGATGTGTGGATGTTGTTTTAAGTAAGTGGTGTATGTAGTTATAGCTGTATTCAAGGGTTCAAAGGACTACTTGAACTTCATTTATAGACAGGTAAAGAGTGAGATTGAAGTACGAGTAACAATCAGAGCACAATCGCTGTTTGTGACTGATAACCTTGACTTGATGGGAAATCTACCTTGGCGGGGTGCGGGGGACGAGGTCATATATACTAGTGGGAGGCAGAATTCTTGCAACGAAGCGGTACCGTCATAATTGCAAAAAAAAACGCCTGTCCATAAATGCAATTGCTCATTTTCTCGAGCTCGGGGCGGGCCTGAGTCGTTGCCAGGCTCGGGGTTTCTTGGCGTTGGCCCCATCCCGAACCCGACAAGCAGTTCAGATCCGCCACCGGACTTGGAGTTCGCTCTCCTCCCCACACACTCCATGCTGCCCTACTCTAACTACTGAATGGGATGGGATCCCTGTCTAGCCTGTAGGCAGGTGTTGAGCCTCTCCTCGTGAGGTCTGTAGTGGCCAGTGACCTTGGGCATTTAGCCTAGCTGTGGTGTGCTGCTATCAATCCGAGGCCGTACGGTCGCCGGCCATCCCCGTGACGGAGACGGGGAGAGTAAATGAAACGGACGGCTCCGTGACGTCAGTCCCAGGTCGACCGTATTTTACGCTTCAACTGCCGTCTTACAATCTACGGAGAGCCGTCTACCTATATCAGCCCATCGACTATGTAATAGGAACAGTTTGGATGCACCCAAGGCCTGACAGAATGTCCCAAAGTTCTTCTCAAGTTCTCGGTGCTTTTCTTCCAGGTTCTTCCCATCTCCAGATCCCAGTCGCGTTACCATCCAAAAACTCCCAAGCCAAAGACAGGCCGGAAAAATGGTAAAGTACAGTAGCGTAGTGTACGGAGTAGCGTATCGTGAGACTGTTTGGTGGTGTGTTTAGTGGAGATCCTGGCATCTTGGCATCTTGGCATCTTGGCGATTGCGCAAACGTGCAACGGAGGCCAGACAGCGCGACAAGAGAAATCTTGCAACTCAACGCAGATTGCGAAGTGAGGTCATTAGTGTACATCGCATGGTTACGGTGGTCATGGATCATTTCCCTGCCCACAATGTCAGCGTCTAGAGCGTTTGTCAAGCTTAGGGCACTCGACTTCGCTTGACAAGCATCGCCGGCATTCCCCTTGTCTTTTGATTATCGTGGGCCGGTTGTTTCAACGGCAGCCATAATCATGGTTAAGTTAACCGTTGACATAAGGCCGCGACCGTAATGCAAGATTGGCCATAGCTCCAAGTTAGAGCCATACCGCTCATCGAAAGCAGCCAATACCTACTATTATCAACGAAATGCCCAACTCAGTCTCAACCTCTGCAGCTCTGTCACTCGCTCTGAAAGCTCATTCGGCATTCCACCACCGCCCAAGAACAACAACCGGTCCGAGAGCCAGAATGCATCAAGGTTCAGCTAATTCGTCACATCTTGGCGCCGAGAGCTCGTCTGTCTTGGTGGTCGTCGTGATAACCTCAAAAGGCCAAAACCATCTTGGCGGCTCTTGGCGCTTGAGCAATGACGCGTATCCAATCAATCCTCGGGCCTTCAAACCAAGATACGCCGAATTATCGAGCGTTGCGCCCCCACTTGTCCGCTGACGATCCGGCAGCGATGCTCTGATCGCTTCTGCGTTTAGGTACCTGCCTCTGCAACTTCTGCGTGGGATTTTTCATCTGGTATGGAGGGTAATAAAAACGAGACAGCGTTAAATGAGAGCCCTTGGCAAAGACATTCGGTTCTGGAACAAGTCTAGAGGCAGGCTTGGCCTCGGACTCTTTACTTTTGCCAATTGGCCAGAGGAATCGCCACTCCTTGTCAGCCCCTCCCACCAGGCCAACTAACCTTGCGCTTATGTTACTTAAGGTTCTGGGCACTTGCACTAAGCTTATCGGCTACTCCAACTCAATCATATCACCTGGCCCACACGTTCTGGATCCATTGTCCAATCGTGAGCGCAAATCTTGTCTTGGCAGGCCGTGTGTTCAGTTCATGTTACGTCGAGAAACAGAAAGAGTGGCCGTCAAAGTCGCCTATTTTTTACTCCTTTCTTTTTGTTTCTCTGACTTGCCTTGTACGTATTACACTAGCTACTTGTGAGACAAGCCGTATTGATAAAGCAGAGTTTGCATCCTGATTCTGCTTCGACATTTACCGCTTGCTATTCCCTCTCTTTCTTCAAGAAATGTTTGAAGTCACTACTCATGTTATTATCTTGCAACCAACTTCAGCCGGTGCCTTGATCTTGGTGTTCGATGTCCTGTGCCATATTTCCTCGGCCTCTCCGGAACCCCATTTTCCTCCGCCTCGGCCTGCGCCTCCGTACCCACCTCCGCTCCCTGGATGCCAAGACAAAAATCATACGAGTCACGTGCTCCGCCGCGGTGACCCACCTTCCGCTCCGTTGAGCCTTGGCGCAGCCGATGTGGCGGCATCGGGCCTCAGCCTTCGGCATGATGTCTCTAATGCCGAAGAGGAGCATTCCCACTGGCCAAAGCAAACGGATGACTGCAGTGAACACAGCTTAGGCCTTCTTTCAAACATTTAGCGTTATGCAGCAGCACTGACCGAGACTATATAAAGGCAGGCCGTGATTCTACAACATAATTAAGTGTTCATCCAGCATGGCACGGCGTTCGTGATACCAAAGGGAGCAAAATATTAAGTGTGTGCCTATCAAAATTCCTGGTGGGTTCTTTAAAACAGGGGATTAAACGCTGAAATGTCTGATATCCTTACATAACTAATTTCCTGGCCCGGGCGACAAGGAGCAATCTGAATACTGTCAAGGGTTATGAATTTGTTGAGGCCTTCATATTGCTTTTGCGGAGGGCTTGCAGTTTGCTACCCCAGACCCCGCGTTTTCTCCGGCCAAGCCACAATTGTGATACTTTTTCCTCTATGCATAGAGGGACAAAGCGGTTGCTCACCAACAAATGACGCAGTAGATTGTGGTACAATGAGCAGAAAGGTTTCATGTGTACCTAGTAATCCTATTGTGGTGCCCAAATGTGTCATGTTTTTAACGGCCACTAAGAGAGATTATGTACTGGCACCGCTTGAGATCGACAACTAGTAGTATCATCGTCTCCTCTTCTCTCAACGGTCAAATTCCGTGAACATCCCAGGCATATCGTTTATAACCGATAAGGTCTCGGAACGATCGTCCACTGAAATTGCCCGCCAAGGTCCAGTGCCGGTGGACTAATTCCCACTTAGTGAAGTTGCAGCTTAACAAGACCAGTGACCTGGCTGCAGCACGCCAAGCAGGTAAGCAAGCATTGATGCACAATAACAGAAGTGCTAGTACTTGAAGGAAGTCACTGCATTTTATGGACAAGGGCGTTGTGCCTTTAAACGCAGCCAAGGTTTTGGTGGAGGGCAGTACCATATCTAACCGTACCAAGAGATGAATCTGGTCCCGTTAAAGGCTAACGGAGATGAGAATCAGATCAGATCCGGCACTTGGTGTCCAGAGTACCCTGTCATATCCGCCACCTGCTCAAAGGTTGGCACCCAGATTAAGTCTGAAGCATAGTCGTTTCAACTCCCCATGCAAGACATTTCGCTTCTTCGCCTGGCACTTCAGTCAACGACTATTTGTAATAAGAACCTTGTTTGATAATGCAGTTTATTCCAAGCCCACCGCCAATTCCTCTCAACATAAAATCCTCGCCAAATGCTCCCAACGGGTGGAGTCACTGCTGGCCAAGAACATTACCAAGCCTTTATCACCGCATCTTGACTTTATCCTAGCAAGCCAAGAAATAAGCTTCTGACTAATAAACGCAGATGTCGTTCAGATAAGAAACTCTCTTGGCAACCGCGTTCTTCGACTTGGCCGCATCTATCAACCGCCTACCCCGGATCAACGCTGCGCAAGCTCGCCAAGTTCGCCCAGCCGCCAGTGATTACATGCATCGTGGTTTTATTCATGATCTAGCGTCTGGGCAATATGGATCTTTTAGTTATTATCATGCATTTTCGTTTACTAAATACGAGTTGGGATTCAAGCTTTGTCAGAGGCTCTGAATGCCAAGATTCTCCGCCATAAAATAGCGTCCAGCTATCATAGAACAGATAGGGAGAGCATTGGGCAACAGCAGCGAAAGGAATTATATAGACTGGCTCTAATTTAACATTTTAGTGCATTCATATGAAGCGGCTTTGTTCAAAGTGTTACAATGTGATCGTCGTTTGTGAAACTAGTATTGAATAACCTCAAATGATATATCTTGACAGATAGATTGTGGGTTTATGATAATCAAAGCGGAACACATAATCTCAGTGTCAATTAGATCCTGGTTGAGGGAAGGATCGGCAATCTAGGAATTACTCTAGCCTTCTCTCTTGATTAATGCAAGATTTATTTTCATAATCTTTAATTTTCAAATCTGTAGTATCTATAGGCCAGACAAATGCAGCAGATATATATTGGTTTCCTGGACCTTACCTGGAAGTATTGAGATATTAGGCTGATAGACGGTCACGGTATCTTAGGTCAACCGACTTTATTATGTACTCGCGTTCCTAGTGAATGAGCAGATCTGATCATGAAGTTGCTGACCAATTAAGGAGGCACCGAATACAACATCTTGCCCTCCACAACCTTTCACTTGAAAAGATTTCTATTTTCCTACAAGCTACTTTCATACCAAAAAGGCGCCACACTTGAAATTAGCCAGTCCCAAATCGAATAGGGATGAGGCTCGAGTTCGTCACCATAAGTCACCCAGACGAGGCCAAAAAACGACGCAACAAGCACAAGGTTCATCAGCATGTGATGAAAGACACAAGATTTTCTAGAAGAAAGAAAGCTCGGAATCAAAACGTGGCGGCGGGCTCGGGGGGCTCTATCGCTCGGTAACGCGACGAGATCTCGCGCCACAAGACCAGGCTCAACCAAGTAAAAGCAAGCACCATGATATGTTTCAACCCCCATGAAAGCTCATATAGCTCTTTTACCGAGTGCAGATGTAAAATCGTACTCCAAAACTGATTCGAGGGCTAAGATAATGGAAGCTTCCTGTTCATACATAAATATCAATACTGATAAGGGGCAGTACTCGGTCCAAATTCATCCATGTGCGATAAGGTCATAGAGATTTGTTTCGCTATTGGCCTTTTCGACGATGCTTCCCTGCATCTCGCACTCGCCAAATCCGCCCTGTATAGGCCTGACCAAGTAGGATCTCTGCATCCAGGACGAGAAGATCTAATTGCGTTGAAGTACTACAACCTCTGCCTTCAATTAACAAATAAAAAGATCCAGGCCATCGAAAACTTGAACTGTAATGAGGGTTTTGATTACTGTGATAGGGCTTGCTAACTACGACGTAATGTTCGAATGGGCAAAACTAGAGACTTCAGTTAATAACTTGAGGAACTAGCAAATAAGCATAGGCAAAGTCGAACGCTACAGGACACATTTGGTTGGATTAGAAACATTAGTTCGCAGCGGCGTTCAATACTGCGAATTTGTCAGGCACAGCTCCTATTTTCTGCTCCTGATACCACGCCCCAACTGACCTGATGAGTCTTGGACCTCTTCTTCCACGCCATCAGTAATGCACGAGCTTGTCAGGTTGGCCGCCCTCAGATTTCTCGTCGCGACTGCAGAACACACTCATAACACCATTGGAGCTATCCAACATCGCTAACCTCAGCTCTCAGATCTGCTCATGGGAGATGAGACCCCCTGGGATGGATTGGAAGAGCTTTAGCTTTGGGTACTGACTGTAACTGCAGTAACAGAAGAGGCCTGTCATAGAATTTGGTTGACTGATACCATGTCTCGCACAATGAAATATTTTAGTTCAGCTGGAATTATCTAAAAAGGAATACTGAGTCAGATTGCTTGGGTTGATTTTTTTTTAGGGCTGTTAAGTAAACTCGAAATGCCTATAAAGACATCCCAATCTGATTGAGAAATGCACAAAAATACATACATAAGGTTTGAGATAACATGGAACTCGATTCGAAAAATTCGTAGTGCTAATGGTTTAATTAATTCCAACTGCCAGGGACTCCATGTGATAGGCTAGCTCGGATCCTATATCTCGGACTATACTCCTCGGACTCTTGACCTAGAGCGAAAGTGGAGGCTCTATGTAACTACGGGATTCCGATCGATCAGGCTGATCTCATATTTGAGATGTCAGCTCGCTCTAAATACTGATCTAAGCCTCAAATTCACTGACCTTGTCAAGATTGTAAACAAATAGGAACACTGCTAGGCATTTAGCCTAGTTCTATTCCCCAGATCTCATTTTATGAGCCAATGCCAGCCCACTTTGTACGTGGCTCACAACCTTTGGAAAAATACAAAGGATTCCCTAAGGATCTTGGTCCCCGTAAGGGCTAATTGATGGCTGTCTTACAGAGTGCGAGAGGCTGCATAACTGGGTAAAGAGGAGGCTAACAGTGAAGTCCTCGTGTTTATTTAAGAAGTGTCACCCGTTATATCTCTCTCAAACAGAACACACCTTCTCTACACTTGGAAAAACTCATCATGAAGTTCAATAGTTTCATCTCTGCCCTGGCATTATCAACCAGTGGAGTCAGTGCGCGCAACTATCCAACTCCTCAACGGGTAGCAGATGATATCAAGACCGAAGAGTAAGTACTTATCTCCTCTTCATGTTTTGATCCACCAAGGGCTCATATGATCTAGCCTCCAAAATACTCTCAAATCCTTGTGCCAGATCGCTGTCGACAACAACAATAACCGAGCCTTTGGACTCCCTGGCTATAACGCATCTCTGGCTTTTGTCCTCTCTCGCTTGAGTCGCGGTAACCATTTTGATATTTCTGTTGAACCATTCACACATCTATTTTCTCAAACTCGAAAGATTACCTTAGCTGGTCCTAAAGGAGAGAATGTGAAGGCGGTCTCGCTACAATACAACCATGCCACCCCATCTGAGGGAGTAACTGCTCCCTTGGCCCTCGTACCCGTTGACGATGAACGTGGCTCAGGCTGTTTCGAGGAGCAATGGAAAGATGTTGACGTGAAGGGAAAAATTGCCTTGATCAAGCGTGGAAAATGTCACTTTGCAAGCAAGCTCAAACTTGCGAAGGACAACGGAGCTTCAGCAGCTATCATCTTTAACGACAACCCCAATCAGACAGCAGGTTCGGGATCATTGGGCGCTGAGAACTTTGGTAAGCTTGCACCTGTTGGCATAATTACCTACGATCAGGGCATTTCGTGGGTGGAACGAATTAAGGATGGAGAAACCTTGGAGATCAGCCTGACCATCGATGTTCTAACCGAAAAGCGCGAGACATGGCAGATCATCGCAGACACCAAGAAGGGCGATTCTAACAATATAGTCATGTTGGGCGCACATCTCGATTCTATTCAAGAGGGTCCAGGCATAAATGATAACGGAAGTGGTGTTGCCGCCCTACTCAGTATCGCTGAGTCGATCAAGAAGTATAAACACTTCAAGAATAAACTCCGATTCGCTTTCTGGGGTGCTGAGGAGAGTGGTATGATTGGATCGACCAAATATGTATCCAATTTGTCCCAGGAAGAGGCCAAAAAGATTCGATTCTACTACAACTACGACATGATCGCATCTCCAAAGCCCTATTACATTGTATACGCCGACTCGGATGCTCACAAGGCTGGCGCTAAATATCTCTTTGAGTATTTGACTGAGAAAGGATATCCTGCTGAATATGCGTAAGTAAAAAACCGATTGATGATATTTCGAGAGCTTAACTAACATGTTTCAGGCCTTTTGGAGCGTCGTCTGATTACGTGGGCTTTCTCCAACTCGGAATACCCTCATCTGGCATCTTTACAGGCGCAGGTGCTCCTCAAGACGCTTGTTACCATACCCCTTGTGACAATATCAAGAATATTAACGAGGAGGCATTCCTGGTTAATGCAAAAGCTGCCGGATATGCAGCTGCAAGTCTTGCCTTGCGTGTTGATGAGGTACCCAACCATGAGAAGTCAAGTGTCAATCCGTTGAGCAAGCGCGGTATGCAGAGGAACATTGTTCGATGGGCGAATGTTGCGCGAGGAGCTGAAAAGGTACACAGTTGTGGGAGTGAGAGGAAGACCTTCATGTAAATAGTAATTTGTGAATGGTGCAGCCACAACGGTTAGGAGAGCGTATTCCGCCAGGAGCTGTACGAATTTCAATATGCTGAAGTCAATTGATATAATCCATTCCGATCGATTCTGGGTTTTAATATAAAGTTTGACTATTTATAATTGGAATTTGTCTATTACCAAGAGCATATTATCTACTGTCAATCTGACACACAGATACGCAGGGCTCGACATAAGTACCATACTGGATTCTTTCAACTCTTAACTGCCTAGGTGGACAGAATCTTGGGCCTCCCCTCGCTATCTAGATCAAATACATCCTCTTCAATCTTAGCTCCATTCTTCAAAGCCTCTTCGAGCCCTCCCCTCAACATATATGGATCAGTTGAAAATCCCTTGTGCCACTCACGTCCCTCATATTCCTCCTCAACTGGTTTCTCGCCAGTGGCCTGAATCGCTTTGGCGCTCTTTTCGATGTTTCCCCAGACACGGAGAATATTCTCTCCTGCAAGCAACCGGATTTGCTTATCTGTTGCGCCTCGCTGCATGAGAACCTCCATCAAGCTGGGATACTTGGAAACGTCCTCCAGGCCAATGGGCACGTTTGACATCCCGAAGAAATCGGCACCGATTCCGACGCAAGTCCATCCGCAGACTTCTGCAATATGGAAGATATGATCAGCGACATCGTGAATTGATGCTTGTTCTGGATGCTTCATGTTGAGAAACCGGTTGAGAAACACGGCCATGACAATGCCTCCGTTATGCTTCACCTGGCGAAGAACGTCGTCAGGAACGTTTCGAAGGTGCGGTTCAATGGCGTATGCTCCTGAATGCGAGAAGATGACCGGCGCTCGAGCAACACTGAGCACATCCCTCATTGTCTGATGAGAAACATGTGACAGATCAACCATCATTCCGAGTCGATTCATTTCCTTGATGGCCTCCTTGCCGAGCTTTGCAAGTCCTGCATCCGCAGTTCCAGAGGCAACAGTAGAAGCTGCCATGGCGAATGCATTATCGCAATTGTGTGTGATGGTCATGTATCGCGCCCCCAGCTCGTACATCTGCCGAATGCTTGCGATGCTGCCGCCAACCTGATGACCGCCCTCAATGCCAATCATGCTCGCAATCCGACCAGCCTTGAAGGCCTTTCGAGCACAATCTGCAGTATCGCAATACTCGAGATCTTTGGGATGCTCACGAATGAACCGACGAGTCACATCAATTTGCTCAAGGGTGTCTCGGACGATCCACTTGGAAGAGATTAGCAACTGGTCTAAGACGAGAGACTGTGCAATGAACTGTGACTCACAGAAGGATCCTCAAAATGTTTCTGTTGCTCATCGCAATCTACGTAGACACTCCAGAATTGACCGCCAACCATGCCCTGTCTCAATCGCTGCATATCTGTGTGGCCGAGTAGTCGGTTTGTAAAGTCAAAGCGCTCATCATAGATGCGGTTCTTCAGTTCAAGACGGAGCATGAATGGTAGATCATTGTGACCATCGATTAAACTGCGCACTGTCAGTACCGCCTTCACAAGTAGATCAAGAGTTGACGCACGGCGTGGTCTGTAGAATTCGTTTTGTGCGCTCTGCGTAATTCGTTGGATCAATTGCCTCTTGGCTGGGCCATAAGAATGTAAATGGGCTTAGTAAAAGCACAATTCCTGCAGTGATGATTGGATTTCGAAATCGAGACCACCAGGCAGTGGCTGAAGAACCGGCATGCAGTACTAAAGCTCCATTGCGATTGTTGTTAGTTGGCGTAGTCGGCTGAGCAGCAGTCGTCTGCTGGCTAGTTTTTCGAGGCGGAGAAGCCACAATTGGTGACGATTCACCCATGGTGATATTATGCTGAATGTGAGAACGAGAAGTTTCAAAATCAGAATCAACAGCTGAATGAGTGGTCTTATTACTACATTCTGACTAACTTGAATCGGAGCAAAGTTTGCGATTGAGTCATGATTAGCAATTGAGTGTGGAGTGGTAGACGATGCCTCGGTTGTTTTTCAAGGCTTGGAACGAATGGATTAGCAGAGTATAATGATACTAGATCATGGATGAATTATACATTTCTCAATGGTCAAATAGAGAACAGGTACCTCTAAACTCTCTGGATCTTTTGGTAGGTGTTTTTATTGCTACATTTGATGGCTTATCGGCATTACAACGGGAATAGTATCGCTTCAACATTGAACTCGATCCAGGCATATCGTTCAACTCAACCCTGCACTCCCCGAATCAGATTCTTAATTCCCTCTCCTCTCATTGTCTTCTTCCACGCTTCTGGAGCCTGCTCGAAAGGTGTGATGCTGCTGATTAGTGATGAGACGGAAACTTTGCCCGACTCAAGAAGGCCTAGAGCAATTTCAAAGTCCCCAGGACCATAACGAAAAGAGGTCTTCATAACCATCTCCCTCTCGCACATTGCGTGGACAGGTAAAGACTGCACAGCCTTTCCAAGTCCAATCTGCACAAAAACACCACCAGGTCTCAAGCAAAATATCCCCGTTTGCGCTGAGGACTCAACTCCAGTGCACTCCAAGACGATATCCGCGCCGAGATCAAGACCTGCTTCGTGCTTCAGTCTGGCCGCTTCATGTTCCGATGCCGCATTTAATTGGGGTTGGAAGGTTTGGCATTGGAGACCTTTCTTTGCAAACTCAAGTTTATCAGCGTTGATGTCGGTGATGACAACATGTTTGGCCCCATAGGCCCACGCTGTCGCTGCAGTCAGGTAACCCACTGCCCCCGCTCCTTGAACTATGACTCTCTGACCAGGCCGCACATCGGCGAGACGAACGCCATGAACTGCAACACTCAGCGGCTCCACAAGGACGGCCTCTTCCAGGCTGATAGAGTCGGAAAGTTTGTATGCGAAATCCTCAGGGATCTTGAAAAACCGAGAAAGCGTCCCGTGAGTGTAGGGCGGGTCTGCCGCGAACTTCATCTCCCGGCAGAGATTGTATCGCCCAGATTTGCAGAAACCGCATTTCTTACATGGGAAGCCTGGTTCAATGGCTATGTGATCACCAGGCTTGAGGCGAGAAACTGCTGGGCCGACTTTGTGAATAACACCTGAAGCCTCGTGACCCATCACGAGAGGGTGCTGCTCGGATACTTTTCTGGCGAAACCACCTTCAGTCCAGAAGTGAACCTGTTATTCGCCAGTTTTAGTATGAGAGCACCCTGTATGTTTGCTACTCACATCGCTGCCACAAACACCTGTGAACGCGATCTTCACGATTATATCGTGGGGATCTTCAATCTGAGGGACCGGTCGTTCACCAAACCGAGCATCCTCAGGGCCATACAAAAGACATGATGGATTCTTAAAAAAATCATTGTCAGTACTACCTCATGGAAAACGAGGCCTTGCTTACGGTTTCATTCATAGTGTCGACTCGCAGCGACAGATGCTGGCTGTTGAGATTCCAGATTATAAAGCTCAGCTTTCTTGTTCGCGCTTAAAACTATAGAATGATGGATTCACGCCAATATATGTAGGTAAACACTGCTTCTGCAATCTCCGTCAGGTGACCACTATGCTCGGGTTACTGTCCGCCGAGTGAGGGGAAATGTAACAGCGTCAGTGGTGACATCGTCTCGCATGAGCAGGCAGATCCAATCATGTCTTCGGGTATATATTTGTGCTACGAGAAAATCAGACCCGGAGAGGTCAATGGCCTAAAGAATTCTAAGAGGACACTAAGTACTATATCTGCAAATTCGACTAATTTAAAATATACGAATTACTGGATCACACCGTTTCGTTAGGAAGAAGTACCAGTGAAGTATGAGAGAGCGAATGGTAGAGCTTAGATAATTATTTCCTTCTTCTGGTTGGCAAGAACTTATATATGCACTGCCAGCCTTCCAAGCCAAGCAGTCGTTGGTTTTGGGGACATTTGATAATTGATAATTCTTTGCGAGATATGGTATAGAGATTTAATTCGAGTGGGCCTCTTGATGACAATCCATAGATATGAACCTCATAGATCGTTGTATCTAGCACAAACCCTTCAATCAAATGCCTGTCTGGGAGCCTTCAAGACCCTCTTCACCATTTAAGGGAGCACATAGCCTCCATCAATCAGCAGATCACTTCCCGTCATGTAAGTAGAAGCATCGCTAGCAAGGTATAGATAGAGACCCTTGATCTCCTTAACGTGGCCTTGACGCCCCAGTACGGCCATTCGATATGCCTCATTGAGTGCCTCAGGGCTAGCACCCATCTTGGTGTCGAAGAATCCAGGAGACACAATATTCACGCGAGCAAACTCGCGCCATTCTCGAGCAAGAGACTTTCCAAAGTGGGTTATGAAGGCCTTGCTTCCGTTGTAGACTGGCTGATCGGTTGGCACGTTGACGATGTGAGCGCTCATGCTGGATGTGATAATGAAGTTGCCAAAGCCCTGGCGTTTGAAAATTTCACCAGCATATTTGGCGGAATAAACCACGCCATCGACTATATGATTTTGAGCATATTTCAAAGGCTTTGAAAACAGCTACGTACCGTTTACAGACATCTGCTTCTTGTATTCTTCTAGCGTTTGCTCAAGAATGGGCTTTGAAATTGCCATGCCTGTTAACCATATCTCAGCTCTCTTGTGAACAGATATGAGTTTGCCTTCTTGAATTACTCACCCGCATTCGCAACATAGACATCTATCTTGCCAAAATCATTGAGGACGGCTTTCAGGGCATCTTGGATCTGCTGGGCGTCGGAGACTTTGAGAGAAACCATGTTAGCTGCTACTAAGGTCAAGAAATCAAGTATAGATACACACCGTCGACCCTGTAAGCAGAAGCCTTGATTCCATGCTGCTCTGATAGTAATCGAGCCTTTTCGATTGCAGCGTCGTTTCTAGAATATGAATCAGTCCCTCATTAAGATAGAAGAAGTGACGTGAAGAAAAACAAAGAAAGAAAAAACCTACGAGTTATACCAAAGGGCAACGTTTCCACCCGCCTCAGCATAGCCTTCAGCTACGGAATATCCTAGACCATCTGCGGCCCCATTAACAACGAGGACCTTGCCATTCAAGCGAAGCTGCTCAACAACATTGTTGGGGATATTAGGAAAAGGTTTGGGGAAACCCTCTCGCACTTTGGTAGCATCTTCAACCGAGACAGACATGACGAATAGGTAATTTCGTAAGGATAAGTATTTATTGATATAGAGAGTACTGAGCTATGGGGGTGAGAAGAGGGGTAGATGATATGGCTGTATGCATTCGTCCAATTCCCCCACATCGGAGCATTGTGCCCCGAGGATGATCTCTCGCCAACCATCGTCGTCATCTCCAGATTATCATGATTCGATGGATAGTGCTAAGCCTTCTCCATTTTTCCGCTTTCATGCGCACCAGTCATCCGCCTAGCTCAAGAGAGAAGCAAAAACCAATGGGCACGATCTGCTTAACTAATCCAGAATTGGAGTCTGAAATGTAACGACATTGTAAACCCTTCAAAGACCCAAAAAGCAATACTACAATGCGAGTTAACGGAGTTTACTGTATACGTCATTGCTGCTGACTGACATTAGCTACCTAGGTACAGATAGGTAGTGAAGCTGATGGTGGGCAGTTCAGCTTATTATTGGAAAACTGATTGGTCAATCTCAACCAGGATCTGACTTACTGTCAGAAGCAAATATCTTCTCCTTGTCAGCACACCTCATCTTCCCAACAGCTTTCGATCATACTCGCTTTCCAATTCTCACTCATACTTTGTGACCTCAACAGTGACACACGGCCATAATGTGGCTTCTCGGCCTCGAATATGACGGCTCTTCGCTCATTACGCGCCTTCTCCGCCTCTCAGGCATAGTATTGATCGCACTGCTTGTCCATGCCTTTCGCAAAGGATATCATGCCCGCAAGAAGTTTCAAGCTCTTGAAGACCAGGGAATTGTATGTTCTCCTATCGCCATGCGGAAGTTTGAGCCTCTGATTCAAACAATTAGCCTATTATGAAACATTCTATGATTTTTGGCCACCTTGAAGTGGTTGGGAAACTCGTGTCTACCCTTCCATCCGATGCCCATGGCGACTATCTGATGATGAAGATTCAAGAGAACTGGCGCGAACTCTTTCCCCAATGCACCAAATGCCCACCTGTTGCCTACATCGATACCTGGCCCTTTACCACACCCATGGTCATCTCCCTCAACGCAAACGTCTCAGCTCAGTTCACGCAGGAGCACTCATTGCCCAAGGCTTATGAACAGAAGCATGTTCTTTATCCACTAACAAAGAATCGCGACTTGTCCTCCATGGAAGGTTCTGAGTTGAAGATTTGGCGTAAGAGACTAAACCCGGCATTCAGTATTCAAACCATCAGTAGCCGTATACCAGATATTCTCGAGGAGATAGAAGACTTTGCAAACGTTCTCAAGAGCAAAGCCGGTAAAGACGGGGAGTGGGGAGATGTTTTCGCTCTGGGGGATGCAACAGCCAATCTTGCCCTGGATGTCATCATTCGCTTCTTCCTGTAAGTTCAGCAATGCCTCAAGGCTTCGATCGAGTTAGTCCTGTGATGCTGACCACGGCGCGAAGGAACATCCGCGTCCATGAGCAATGGGGAAGTAGTTCGCCTGTCTGTACTGCCCTCCTCGACACTATCTCTCGGCTGTATTTCTTTGTCAATATTGGAAATTTCATTCAATACTGCAACCCATGGCGCCATTTCAAGATATGGAGGAATTATAACACTCTTGTAAACAGCTTTACCCCTGCAATTCAAGAACGCATGGACAAACTCCAAAAGGATCGTACAGCGAAGGGAAAGACACTGGTCGATCTCATCGTCCAGGCTCTTGACCAAGAGAGAGCCGAGCAGAATGACAGCAAAGCCCAGTCAGCCATGGAGCTTGACGCTGACTTCCTTGAGATGGCCATAGGTCAGATCAATACGTTCCTCTTTGCGGGCTTTGATATCACAGCAGCGACTATCGCCTGGCTCTTCCGTTTGCTCGGCCAATATCCAGAGGTCTTGGCCAAAGTACGGGATGAGCATGATGCTGTTTTTGGATCGAATGCCTGGGGTGTTGCAGACGTGATAAGAAAGAACCCACAGTTGCTCAATCAGCTTCCATACACACTAGCTGTGCTTCGCGAATCTATGCGTTACCATACCAATGTCGGCACAATACGTCGTGGTGAGCCAGGGTTTTTTCTCGTGGGCCCTACAGGTTCTGATCCTGGATTCGAAGGGAAGAAGCTGCCCACTGAGGGCTTTATCGTCTGGGATGGCTCGTATGCCATTCATCGTGACCCTGAGATCTGGCACCGACCTTGGGAGTTTCTACCCGAACGATTTCTTGTCACGGACCCTGATGATCCCTTGTTCCCTCCCCCGAATGGATTTCGATCATTCGAGGCGGGGCCACGAGTTTGCATTGGCCAGCATCTTGCGGTGGTTGAGCTCAAACTGGTAATGGTATTGGTCGCAAGGTGCTTCGACGTTGAATGCGCTTGGGAAGAATGGGATCGAATCAAGTAAGCCTTCTTCTATTTCCAGCCAAATTACTGGCTACACTACTGACTCCTCTTTTCCGTGCAGTGGAACGACAAACTCTCAAAAGGCACGCCCAACTGTTTGGGGCGATCGATGCTATCAGGTTGGAGCAAACTCACCGCCACGTGTCAAGGACGGTATGCCTGTGCATGTCAGAACCCGCGGACTGTAGCACAATAAGTCGATACGATGGCTTTGGATTGCGTTAGAGAAAATTCATATCCTGAACGAAAAGCCTGTTATCTATGGCGGATAAGAAGCACCAGGTCGGACTGTTGGAGCAATATTGCATTCTTGTCTAAGACAACTAGGACTTAGGATAGATCGAGCAGGGTTATACAGATTAATACAAAGAGGTTTTGGGTGCCACAAATTACAGTCACATCGGCACCCATTGGCTACAGTTTGTTAGGCTTGGTGGTAATAAGATAACCAGCTTTACGACCTAGCCAACCCTGAGTCCTTCAAGTACGTCAAGCCATATTCAGGCGTCTCTGCCGCTCATTTGGATAAGCCACCCAGTGCGATGTCCTTCCTGTACACCATGCCTTCAAAAAAACACAGAGTCAACACCCATAAACGCCTTACGACGTGCTTCTTCAAGCGTATCACCGTAAGCAGCAACCGAAAAGACACGTCCTCCCGCTGTTATCAACTGCCCATCATCCAAGCGGGTACCAGAGTGGAAAATGAGCACTCCGTCAGGCGGAGACTTAAGCTTAACCACTTTTCCCGTCTCATAGTCGCCTGGGTATCTGCCGGAAGCAATGACTACATTGCATGCAAAGCCTGGGTTGAGTTTGATGGTGTCCTTCATATGCGAGAGTGTTCCATTTGCGCACGATAGTAGGATGCTCGTGAGATCCGTGTCCTCATGGACGAGCATTGAGCTTTGAGTTTCGGGATCGCCAAACCGGACATTGTACTCGATGACCTTTGGGCCAGACTTGGTGATCATGACCCCAGTGAATAGGAGGCCACGGAACGGGCACCCTGAGTAAACTGTTAGCCCTAGCCATCCCGAAGTATGGATACTTGCCTTGGGTCTTGAGGGCTTCAAATGTAGGCCTCAAGATGGCATCGTCGATCTGTTGTGATATCTCTGAAGTCACCATTGGCACAGGCGAGTAAACCCCCATGCCTCCAGTACTGGACCCCTTGTTACCTTCCAAAATGCGCTTGTGATCCTGACCTGCCGGGAGAGAGAAGAATATCTTTCCGTCACTAAAGGTCAAGATGCTAATCTCATATCCTTCCATGTACTCTTTAATAACTACCGAGGACCCTGCCGTGGGAAACCTGCCGTCGCTTATGATGCTGTGAAGATCTTCCAAGGCTTCTCCTGGTGACTCAGGAAGAACTACGCCCTTTCCCGCAGCGAGGCCATCGGTCTTGATGACAATGCGATGGTCTCTCCCAGTGAAAACACGACGCACGTATGCGCTGGCAGCCTCGAGGTTGTCGAAGCTGCTGTGGTGGGCAGTTGGAATACCATATTTACTCATAAACGCCTTGGCGAAAACCTTGGAGCCTTCAAGTTCTGCCGCCTTACGTGAAGGCGCGAAACAGGGGATGTCGACTAGTTGATCGTCAGTGGATGCTCTTGAAGGAAGAGGTCCGTAGCTAATCGACCTTCACGGAAGTACTCTTCAATGCCGTTCACAACATCATCGTCTGGACCAACAACGACCAAGTCGATACCTAGATTTTTGGAGTGTTTAGCCAGCGCGCGATAATCTGGGTTTCCACCCGAGAGATTGGACATTTCGGCGGATCCCTGTTTGGCAGCGACTCTTTGCGTGCCGGCATTCCCAGGGAAAACATAAACGTGTCGTACCGACCTCGCTTGGCTCAGCTTCCAGGCCAGCGCATGTTCCCGACCGCCTTTCCCAACCACAAGAACTGTGAACGACTTTCCAGGTATCCGGGTTGCCATTTTGTTGATGGCCGATCGTGAGTCCGCTAAGGCAGTTGCGCTATTTGGCAAGTAAAATGGTATTGAAGTGGAAGTCGGTCGAGTTCAGCAAAAGTGAAGCATTTAGGTGCAGAGGTATGCAAAAAGCAAAAGCCTATTTGGAGTAGAAGCACAAGGGCTAGGCATTAAGGTGCATTCTAACGTCTATAGTTTTCTTGAAGTCAACCAGATTGGACATTTCATGCAACTCGGCTTTCGTGGCAAACTCGGTATAATATTGGGTAAAGACCTATTCTTTATAAGATGATGTAGTTCGCTTGTCTTTGCTACGAGAAACCCTTGCCCTGACCTGATTGCAGCTGAGACTCAGCCAGCCGTGGGATACGCCAGACAATCAGAGCCTGCGTCAATTCATTTGATACAATCGTGCAATCCTTTGGATCTCAGTTGAGATCTTCATGTCCGTAGGTGTTATGTCTAATGTTCGGGCCTATTGGTAAGCGAAGCACAGAAACTTACGTCGGTTGCATTGGCCTTCGAATGGCATTGGATACGCAGATGATGTTATCACATAGTTATCCGATACGTGATCGGTGTTAAGCAATTGGTTGTGGAGCACCATCTTGGGATGCTTGCCACACAACGAAGTTGGGCGGAAATAGAGGACCATTAAGTCCGTGAAGCCGATACTATAAGATAGACACTCTAGGTCAATTAAATGAACATGAAAACCACGCACCTTAGGATAAAATCGTAATCTCACATCAATTTGTTCAAAATGTCGATTCCAGTTTGGCTCATTACCGGAAGCTCCAATGGTCTCGGACTGCTCCTTAGCTTGAGAGTCTTGAAAGCTGGACAGCATGTCATCGCAACTGTACGGGACACAACCAGATCCGCTGATGCCGTCCATCAAATCAAAGAAGCGGGTGGGAAGATCATCACCATTGACTTGACTGAATCGCAAGCAAGCATTGCCAAGAAAGTCCAAGACGCGGAAAAGATCTATGGAAGGATCGATTATCTAGTAAACAACGCCGGATATTCTGTCTTGGGTGGCATCGAGCTCTTCACGTGAGTCGATTCTATTTCCCATGCTATGAATGAACGTTCACTGACGTAGGGGCAAGAGCGGCTGAGGCTGAGCATCAAATCCAGACAAACCTGTTTGGTCCTCTCTATACTATTCAAGCTGCCCTCCCTGGCATGAGAAACCGGGGCTCAGGAACCATCATCAACGTCAGCAGTATAGCCGGACAAGACGCCCAACCAAGCTGTGGCATGTACAGCGCCAGCAAGTTTGCACTAGAAGGCCTAACAGAGAGTCTGTCCAAAGAAGTCAAAGAGTTCGGCATCAATGTTTTGCTAGTTGAACCCGGAGCGTTTCGAACCAACTTTCTTGATGCCAGTATCAAGAGCAATATCTCAGACGCGAAGGCGTACCAAGGAACAGTACTAGAAGCGACACTGCAAAGATTTGAGAAGGCAGCTGGAAAACAGCCTGGCGATCCTAGCAAGGCCGTGGACATCATTTTTGAAGTGGCTACTGGAGAAGGCGTGGCAGGACATCTGAAGGGCAAGATATTGAGACTGCCTTTGGGCAAGGACTGTTTCGCTCGTCTCAAGACCAAACTTGAGTCTGTTCAAAGTGATTTTGATGCAACCCGAGAAATTGGCATCACAACTGACTTCGATGAGAAATAGACGGAGGTAGTTTCAGCAATGGTCGCAACACTGAATTGATAGCTTCCAACTCCCAGCAAGTAATGCACTTACACTCTATAATGTTGTATTCAAGCTATTTATAGTAGATATTAAGGTATCCCGAAAAAGGCGTCCCATGTGGCATTACCTCAACAGCGTGGTTATTTCGGATGTGTCCCCACGAACGTTGCGTCACCAGTATACAAACCCTAAGTTCCTCTACTGGATATCAGTAACTAATGATGAAGAAGCACATGTTCTCAAGTTGACTAGGGCTGTAACATTTCATTGCAGGATTGAATCGATTCTAGGCTCGATATCAGGCTGTTCTTTGTGACTGGGGAAGCATTGGTGGGTATCTCGCTCGATGGAAGTCGCGCTATTTCTGCATCACATCCTCAGGCAGCGAGTATGAATGTATCTGCAAATGTTAGCATTGACCCTTCGTTTCGCAGTTTATCACTTAGTCATACCCGATCGGCCATATGAAGCCACTCCTCCATGCTTCGCACGTAAGGATCCGCACTGGCATCTGCTACCGTCTCGTGACCCCAAACAACCATCTCATCAAACTCGGCGGTGACTTCCATGGTCCCCATCTGCTCTTGCTCAGCATCTACATCCTCAGCTGGCTCTTCGTAGCCAGTTTTGGGTTCTTTATCGGGGGCTCGTTCGACAATAACACCTCGGCATTGCTCCGGTAGCTTGACTACCTTTCCTTGAAGTTTCCTGCCTCGGAAATATGCTAGTTTTGTGTCATCTTGTCATATTGTTAGTCGAACACTTGAACACCAAATCTGGTAAAGAGACGAACTGGTGGAGCCAGTAGGGGTCCAGTATGCCGAGGATGAGTCAATTGAGCCATTATGATGTATACGACAGGGCAAAAGATTTGCTACCACCTTGGACTTATTCTCGTTGGGTTTTAATGACAGGATTGGTTGCGACATTGTAGCGGTGTTGATTTGTTCGTTGTCAAGGAAGGAAAAAGAAGACGCGTTGAGACGCGTAAAGAGCTCCGAGGCTGGGCTTATCTTATCTAACTTAGGTACCTAATGTGGTTAGTCAGCACCAATGCTCAGCGACGCTCCTGGACTTAATCACCCTCTTTCTCAACCAGATGCATCCTATTGTCCACTCGCAGCCCAATGTTATCTTGAACTTTTCCCGCATTTTTGAGTAGAGAAAACCAACAGGAGCGTGGATGTCCGTGGTTTGGTCAGGCGTCTGGCTCATGGTGGCCATGAACTGTGTGTCATGGCCTCTATTGCGAGGAAGACAGATAGAGGGAGGCCTGACCTCTTTATCTCTATTAATGAACAGGTTTCAGGTTCTGTGCTATAAGTAGATTTGGACGTGAAGCTATGGCGAGTGTGACTATCGAGGTAACCAAAACTCATCAAGGCCATAAGATATATAGATTGAACTATGAACCTGAAATATAGAGGACATACCAGCTGCAGACTTTGACGAGTTGATTCTGATGATTGAAAATAACCAATTGTCGCAGTTTGCGAGGCCGGTCTATCCTATCATCTGAAAAAAAGAAGTCTCATAAGAGAAGTTCGTTCAAATCAACCCCAATTGATTCGGAGAATATTTAATTGAAGAAATGAAGGTGATTATGATATATGGGCCGTGCCCTGTCTGTCATGTTCTTGCTTTATGGGTATCTAGGCAGATAAAAAATTTATGAAGAATTGGTTGGTGCCACACATTCCCTTCATTTTCTCTTCTTCTTCGGCTTGGTTCCCTTGTGAGCCCCTCCAGATGCAGGCTTCGGGGCATAGCGATTCGCATGGTCCATGTCGAAAGCCGATTTATTTTTACGGAAAAGTAGCATGGTCGCCCGTGCATCTTCGATACTGGAATGTGCCCCGCCTTGTATCTCAACTCCTAGCAGTTGCTGAGCCAAAACTCGCAGTGCTGGTTTTCGCCCATTGCCATATTTCTTGAACCCTGGAAATTTGGCTGTGTCGCGGATATCTTTTCCAGGATGGCTGAGAATAAGGGCTTCCAGATCATGCCTGAGATCATGCCCGATCAATATCCGACCCTGAAGAAGTTTGTCGACGTCTGATTGCACTTCTTCAAACTCCCTAGCAAATCTCAACTTCTTCTGATCAATTCCGCTGACGGCTGTCCTCCAGTTTGTGACTCTTTCCTTCGGTTTCACATAAGAGTCGTAGATCTGCACACCGTGAAAGTCGACTATGCTCACACGAGCGAGTGCTGATTCATGCCCGCCAGGTCCTACGCCAACCATCTCACAATCAATAGCAATGTACTTCCCGACCTCAATGCCTTCCGTCAGTCCGTTATTGATCTTGTCCTTTGCGGAAGCGAGCATCATCGAATTGTCCTTGGCGCCCAAATTGTATGCCTCTGCGAGGGCTTCCGCAGATACATCATTGTCTTCTGCCCATAACGCAAGGGATGTCGACGTTCCTGGCACTGTCTCTTCAATTTTTGAACTGTGAACACCGCCCATTTGCTTTTTGGCTGTTGTTTGGGTTGCCTTTGCTGGTTTTCGTGGTTTCGTAAGGGAGTTTTGCACCTTGGACTTTTTGGGTGGTGGGTTCGCCGTTGAGGTCTCTGATTTGCGCTTCAGGGATGGCTTTGTCACAGATTCCTCCTTTAGCTTTGCCTGGAGTTTCTTCCAGTTAGAAGAGAGCGCAGCCATTCTCTCAAAAAGAAAAATAACCAGACAGAAAGTCCTCAAAATTAAGTTCGGTCTGTTTGTCTGATGTTCAGGATGGGCAAGCAGAAGGAAAGACATCTCAGTAATGAGTCTAACGGGATTTATGCATCTGACGAAGAATTGATAAGCAAGGATCTTGCTCACCGCCCTGCTGATAAGACTTTAGCTCATTTTCTGCCGTGCCCCTCCAACAATATTTCCTCCCGTTTTCCATCTTGCGACACAAACGCGACAACACGACGATCATCAAATTCCATCCACCCGAGCTGGTTCCATCATGGCTGGCGGGACTCCTATCGGCGAGCCCACTGTGGGCTCAGGTGAGCCGCGAGTGAAGAGCCTTGCGACCCCCGAAACAATAACGACTGGCTGCATTGCCTGGGTCGAAAAGGAAGGCCAGCCACGACGCGCCGAGATTCTTAGCATCAAGACAACCAAGAGCGGCAAACAATTTTACTGCAATTTCGACAACTTTAATAAGCGCTTGGATGAATGGGTACCTGTGATTAGGCTGGACTTTAGTCGAGAAGTCGAATGGCCAAATCCAGAAAAGGACAAGCCCAAGGACCCGAAAACGAAGAAAGCGACCGCTGCGCAATCCAAGAAGACACAACCTTCCAAGAAATCACAGAAACGGCCTAGCAAGAGAGAGCAGTCGGTTGCTTCGGAGGCAAATACTCCACACCCTTGGACTGGTATGTATCTCCGCTTCCGCCATTCGACACCATAGCTGACATCCCTCTTGACTTCGTAGATTCCCAAAACCGACAAAAGTCTGCCTCGATAGGTCCCGATGGAGACAGCCAAGCGCGCGCCAGTGTCGATGGTGCAACACCTGCTGGAGACGACGACATGGATGTGGATGACAAGGACACTGAGGTGAAGAACGAGCCAGCCGAATTCAGTCGTGAAGTCGAGATTGAGAAGCTTCGAACATCCGGCTCCATGACCCAGAACCCGACCGAAGTTTCGCGAATTCGAAATATCTCCAAGGTACAATTCGGCCGCTTCGATCTGTATCCTTGGTACTTTTCTCCATACCCCGAAATCTTCAGCCAGGAAGACGTCATCTTTATCTGCGAGTTCTGTCTGAGCTATTATGGTGATGAGAAAGCATTCACGCGACACCGAAGAAAGTGCACGCTACAACACCCACCCGGAAACGAGATTTACCGGAATGAAGACATATCTTTCTTTGAAATCGATGGCCGGCGACAACGAACATGGTGTCGCAATCTCTGTCTTTTGTCCAAGATGTTTCTTGACCACAAGACGCTATACTATGATGTGGACCCGTTCCTATTCTATGTCATGACGACGCGAACTGAAAAGGGATGTCACTTGGTGGGATATTTCTCTAAGGAGAAGGAGAGTGCGGAAGGATACAACCTTGCCTGTATTCTAACCATGCCGCAATACCAGCGCAAAGGTTACGGTCGGCTTCTGATGCAGTTCTCGTATGAACTTTCCCGCATTGAAGGGAAGCTTGGCTCTCCGGAAAAGCCATTGTCCGATTTGGGTTTACTAAGTTACCGACAGTATTGGTCAGAGAACATTCTGGAGCTGCTTGTTGGATACAACGAACGTGAGGAGAAGGTCACGATCGAGGCAATCTCTGCAGCATTGGCCATGACAACGCAGGATGTGGAGCACACTCTGCAGGCTTTACGAATGCAGATCTACCACAAGAGCGATCACAAGATTGTGATTCCAGAGAAGTTGATCCAGCAACGGGAGAAAACTAAGTTGAAGAAGAAGCGAACCGTGGATCCGACCAAGATTCAATGGAAGCCTCCTGTGTTCACAGCTTCAACCAGGACGTGGGGTTGGTGATTGTAGCTGCAATAACGAAATAGCAAGCGTTGCATATATAGATAATTTCAAATGATACCCCCATTCCATCAAACGATATAATCTCATCAACCAATTCCAGTCGTAACCCATGAATGCTGCTGTGGTTACCCCAACTTCTACCAGCCCCACGCTATAGCTATGGCGGAGCTTGTCTCGTCCTACGTAATCAAGGAGGGATGATAATGCGACAGCTGTAACACAACTCTTACAACATCATCAGCCAGCCTGTTTACCTAGGCTTCCAATTACAACCCCTACTTAAGCCCAGTATTTTTCTATTTTTCTATATTCATTCCCCCCCAGTTCACCACCCACGATTCCATCATGTCGCTTCGCCTACTGGCATCAAGCTTACTTGGCTTGAGCGCAACCCTCACCAGCGCGAGCCCTGAAGACGAACAGCGACCTCTCGCCGATTACCATTATATATGTCCCGACTACACACGATTTGCAGCATATCCCCAGTATGTTATTGTCAATGAGCATGGACAGGTCCAGCCCAGCTAACATCGCTTCTGCGCAGCCGACCGTTCAGTACCGGTCCGCGAGAGCTTCCTTACCAGCGACCAAGTGTGAAATGCCGGACATTTCAATCAGACGCTATCGAGAAGGTCATTGGAGATGTGACATCGCGTATGAAGGACCCCGATCTAGCGCGCCTTTTTGAAAATGCATTCCCTTCAACGACAGATACGACAGTCAAATTCCATACCAGGGGAAAGGAAGATACTGGCTTCTTCCGTATGGGAAGCTTTGGGGGTTTTCATGATGAGGAAGCTTGGCAGGGACCTCAGTCTTTCATCATAACGGGCGACATTATCGCCGAATGGCTACGCGACTCGACGAACCAGCTACGGCCTTACCAACCACTTGCGAAGAAGGATCCTGCCATCCATACATTGTTGCTCGGTGCCATCAATACCCAGGCCGAGTATGTAATTGAGTCTCCATACTGCAATGCTTTTCAACCTCCACCCATTAGCGATCTGCCCATCTCGTCTAACGGGCAAGATGACAACGTACACCCAGCTTACGAACCACAAGCCGTCTTTGAATGCAAGTACGAGCTTGACTCTCTGGCACATTTTCTCGCCCTCGGCAACGATTTCCATGATCACACAGGCTCGACCGAGTTCCTGACGAAGAGATGGTATCGAGCCGTGGATACCATACTCAATGTGCTGACTGAGCAGTCGAAGTCGACATTCGACCCTAAGACAGGCGAGTTCCAACGTAATGAGTACACGTTCTCGCGCCGCACGGATATTGGAACCGAAACACTCAACTTGAAGGGTGTTGGAAATCCCCTAAACTGGGGAACAGGACTGGTTCGATCAGCCTTCCGACCCAGTGATGATGCGACAATCCTTGGCTTCTTTATCCCTGCCAATGCCCAAATGTCTGTGGAATTGAAGCGGGCATCCAAATTTCTCGCGGCGGCTGGCAAGACAGCGTTGTCTCAAAAATTGGAAACATGGAGCGTGAAGATTCGCGAAGGGATCATGGAGCACGGTGTGGTTAAGCACAAGAAGTATGGCGATATTTTCGCTTACGAAGTCGACGGATATGGCTCGTCAATCCTCATGGACGATGCCAATTATCCGTCCTTACTGGCACTTCCTTTGATGGGATTCTGCGAGACCAGCGACCCCATTTACCAGAACACAAGGAAGATGCTACTGGAGAAGAGTGGAAATCCTTACTATCTTGAAGGAAAGGCTTTCAAGGGTATTGGAGGTAAGACGCACCATGTACGTGGGATTTGTTTGCAGCAACTAATACCTTACAGGACCCCATATCGGACTACGAAACGCTTGGCCAATGAGTCTTCTCATCCAAGCTCGAACCTCAGACGATGACAAAGAGATCAAAGAATGCATTGATCTTGTGCTCGACTCTGCCAAGCTGGGCTTAGTTCATGAGAGTATTGACGTTCAGCATATCACCCAATATACAAGAAGTTGGTTCGCATGGGCAAATGGTGTATTCGCATCAACAATTCTGGATTTGGCTAAGAGAAAACCACACTTGATCTTCGGCGAGGGCGCCGCCGCGTATGAGATATGATCGACGAGACTACTGGAGCTGGTTTCACATACTTGGACATGACATATTATATGAATAAAATGCTCACAGCTTTGTAATTACCCCAAACTCCATACCGCCGGCCAGAGTGAAGAAACAGCCGGCTTCCCTGGGCCATCTCCAGAATCTAATGCACTATGTGGGAGCCCCGCAGTTATCCGTCTGTACCCCTCACCATTCTGGGCAAGTTAGCCGTCTGAACCATTGACAAGCAACCACCTTCGTCTCCATGAATATCCTCCAGCCGGTCCGACATCGCTCAATTGGGCTCACTATTAATCTCTCCTGGTGTAAAGGTTGTTGGATTAATAAAAGACAACAACATCAAATTCATCAGAGGCCGATTTCTGCTTTTTCTGTGTCGTCTCATCATTCTTCTGCTTCCCCTCTATGGCGCAATCGTAGCCTCAGTCCCTCAACACCATCACCGTCGTCACCATCATACTTCGGCACAGCCAAGATGACAGCAAAACCGACGCACGCTTCAGAATTCCCCTCGAATCCTCAGTCAGGGAAACATCAAATTAATCTTATCCGCGGTTGGCCAAATCCAGGTCTTCTGCCCGTTGATCTCCTTTCAGCTGCTGCTCAGCGCAATCTCTCTGACCCGGCTATCTATGTTCCCGCGCTACAATACGGCCCAGACTCAGGATACCAGCCGCTGCGTGAAGCATTGGCGACGTGGCTTTCAGAACACTATCGTGTTGAGCGTGACCCAGACCGCATCTGTATATCGGGCGGCGCGAGCCAGAACGTCGCTTGCATTCTTCAGAGCTTTACGGATCCCAATGTAACACAGGCTGTGTGGTGTATTTCACCATCCTATCATCTCGTCTTTCAAGTATTTCGCGACAATGGTTTCGAAGGACGATTGAGGGCTTCACCTGAAGATGAAGAAGGTGTTGATATTGAGGCACTGGAGGCGAAGCTCGCCGAGTTTGAGAAGCACGCGCCAGAGGCCAAGGTACCAAAATCTCCAATGATTTATGAAACTTATACTGACTTCAATGAAGCCTCCTGTGAGCGACGCAGGAAAACATCGCAAACACTATCGCCATGTCATCTACGCCGTTCCTACATGCTCAAACCCCTCTGGCAAGACAATGTCTCTCCGACGCCGAGAGGCCCTTGTTCGTCTCGCGCGCAAGTACGATGCCCTCATCATCTGCGACGATGTCTATGACTTTCTGCAATGGCGCATCGACAGTGATCCCAGCAAGGTATCTGCCCACCTGAGTGCCAACGAGCACCCGGAGATGCTACTCCCGCGTCTATGTGACATTGACCTAGCTATGGGTCGCGCGGACAACGATCCTCAGGGTTTTGGGCACGCTGTCAGTAATGGCTCGTTCAGCAAGCTGGTTGGGCCAGGAGTGAGAACAGGCTGGCTCGAAGGCTCTCCTACGTTTGCTTATGGACTGGCACAGACAGGTGCGACAAAATCTGGTGGCTCACCCAGCCAGTTCTGCGCGTCCATGATGGCCGACTTGGTGCAGTCCGGGGCGCTTCAGGAGCGACTTGCTACAACACTCAGACCCCAGCTCCAACACCGCCATCGCATCATGATGGATGCTATCCACAAACATCTAGAACCTCTGGATGTCGGTATCCGAGACTCCGGTCTCGTCGACGGCAGTGTCTACGGAGGATATTTTGTCTGGCTCACATTAGAAGAGGGTATCTCAGCAAAGATGGTGTCCGGAATTGCGATGGCTGAAGAGAATCTTGTGGTCGGAAATGGAACCATGTTCCAAGTACCTGGTGATGAGGCATCTGTCTATTTGGATAACGCGGTCCGGTTGACGTTTGCATATGTACCTGAGAAGGACTTGGTAGAAGGCGTAGAGAGGTTGTCAAACGTGGTGCAGAGGATAAAGGCCAACTCGGGAAAGTACAAAGCAGTCTCCAGCACAACGGCTGACAGCGATATTGTAGATGCCAACAAATAACTAGACTATGCTTTCCATAACCGCGATCCCACTCGAAGTCTTCCAATAATAACCCTACAGCAGGTTACTTCTTCGAGAAGAATGACATAATGTTTCCCTGTCCCTTCGGTGCGGGCTTCTTTGCTTTGGATCCAGAAGACGACGATGGGGTTGGTGTAGGGGCAGCCTTCTTGGCTGGTGGGGGAGCCTCATCCTCAGAGAAGGATTCCCAGCCTGGCTCTTGGATCGTAACTTTTGATAATCAGCAAGATGGCCTGGGAGAAGTGCCATGAAAACCTACCCATATACCCTTGATCGTCCAAGATTCGCTTTTTCTTCATCACACGTCTCCTGCCCCTCCTGCGCCCATCACCAGTACTTGAAATCGTTTCTGTAGGCTCCTCTTCCTTCTTGGCCTCAGGCTCTGGCTCGGGTTCCGGCTCTGGCGCTTCTTCCATCTCTTCGTCGGCTTGCTCAGATTCCTTGTCAGAGTCTTCATTTTCTTCTTCTTCTTCGTCGTCGTCATCTTCCATCATTTTTCGCAGTGCTTCTTCGCGTTCCTGACGCTTTCGCTTAATATCTGCCGAGTCAGCCGCAGGCTTCGATTTTGACGTGCTTGCAATGATATCAGAGTCATCAGCTTCGCCATCATCGGAGAGTACCATAGCTGAGTCCTCTTCGTTCTTCGATGCAGGCTTTGGTTTGGGTGCCCGTGCAGCTGCCTTTGCGAACGATTGCATAATACCGCCAGAGGCGCCTCGTTTGAGAGATGGTGCCGGTTTCTTTGCGCCGCTTGGAGCAGGTGTTCCCTCCTTGGACGATGGGGCTTCCTCCTTAGCAGACTTGGTTTGCTTCGTCTCTGGCTGTGCTGTTGAGGTTTCTTGCTTAACTGTGGCAGTCGCCGCTGTCTTTGACGCATGAGGCTCTTTTTTGGCTGTTTGAGAGGGAGCCGCGGCATATGCTTGAGGGAGACCCTTCCGTTCTCTCTTTTGAGCGCGCGGGTTGCTAATGACTCCGTACTTCTTGGATGCCATTGTGATGTCTCCATTTGATGAATACTCAGAAAGTTGAGCTGTAAGATCTGATAAGAGGGAGAGATCTTTTTGGGGATGAGGTGCGAGGCTATAGACATGAATCGAAACGACCTGCTGATAGGCAGCCAAGACATCTGTCAAAGTCAGTAAGACTTGCTCTCATCGATCCATTTGTTCATAGGTGCCCACCATTTAATTCCTCCTCCCGAGCAAGAGTCAAGGTAGAAATTGGAGCCTCCTCTGAGAAAGATTCCTCGTGCATTGAGCCTGACATTTCGACATCACCGTCAGGTTGCTCAATCTCTGGGCCTTTGGTACCGTAAACGAGGTATGTTGCATGAACGGAGTTAGCTTTCCGAGCATTTTGGTAATTGTGAAAGTCATAGAGCATCCTGTCAGCTGTTAGCGTTTGCCATGTGGCTAATTCATGTTAAGCTCACTCTTTCGCGGTGTTGACGTGTACATCCAAAGCTCTACTCAAGAGCCGATATGTGATCTACAAAATGTCAGTTCCCAGAGACTTAAAAGGCAGGGGCAATGTGACGAACTGGCCGTTCATCGCTGAGCAGACGGTCTGCCAGAAATTTTTTATGTTCGTCCATACTGCTTTCAACACTTTAGGGTTCTTCGGCCTTTATCAAGCTCGAGGGCCAGTGATGAGGAAATGCGACTAAATATGCGCGTGGATTGACGAAATCGCCGTCCCTCATTAAGACAGGTAAGGGACGAGGCGCGTTGCGAAGACGCGAGATCACGTGGCACACTATCAAACGTCAGGGTTTTACTGGATAGATACATAAAAAGCCTTTTGATGAAGGATGCGCTAACTCAATTCAGCCGCTGCAACAATGTCATTCTAGAATCGGTTTCTTTAGCCAGTTAGCGTCATTCTAATCATCGCGTCTACAGCGCGACCACTTTATTCTGGGTCTGGGATCGCAACTTTAGCCCCCCCCACGCCTCTTCTCTCATCTTTTTGCTCTCGCTTTCACTAATACTCCTGTCCTAGCCCA
>JAADJG010000378.1:0-71919 GCA_012932025.1 Fusarium austroafricanum | reverse complement strand
GGTTCTGGTTCTGGTTCTGGTTGCACTATTCGAGGCTGCTCCGGCTGTGGTTGTATTACCCGAGGTATCTCAGGTTGAGGCGGTCTCAACCCGAGAGACTCTTCCTGCACTGGTTCTCGCACCGGAGATAATTGTTTCTGATGTTGTATCTCATGTCGTCGGTGTATCTGCTCGGCAATAGAAGCCTTTCTCATATTCATAAGAGACATTTTACACTCAATGTCGCTGGGAATGTCGGCTTCAGTGATCCTCCTCGCAGGGCGATCAGGGAAATGCTTCATGGTAAAGTCCTTATTCGTGGAGGAGTTTGTTTTGGCCACAGACTCAGAGGCTCTTCTAAATCCCCGAAAACTCAAGTTTCGAGGTGAGAGCTGGTCCCGCCAGCTGCTCATCTTATCGTCGCCGCTGGAAGTCCAAGAAGGCATCGTGACGAGGTTGGGGGAAGTTGAGTTTGGGTCTGAGTCTGAGTCTGAGCCTGACTCGGAGCTCAATGTCTCAGAGATCAGGAAAAGAGAATTTCCCAAAAAACCTGATTTCCACGGATATTCAGCCCAGCCTCCGTTATAAGGAGATGTCTCTGGGTCCCTTTCTTGAGAGGCAGAGGCTAATTGGTCTTCAGGTTGAGCAACTGGAATGTGAGTGACTGATAGAGGGGAGGGGTCCTAGGTCTTACAGGCCCCTCGGAGGAGATTCTCAGCGGCAGAGCGAGCTCTAGGGAAGAGGGAATAGAGTTTCTCGTGCTTTAACTCCAGAGAAATGTAAAAACCTTATTAGAACAGTATAGTTATGCGCCTTCTTGCCTATGGCGGCTCGGAGGCTCCGATGACAACGCTATCTGTCATTGTGCGGGGGCATTTCAACCTTTTGGCTTGGACTTGGACTTGTAGAGTAACTAAATGTAGCTCTCTAAGGCGTCAAGTCAGGGTGGTGTCAGGGGCATGACACGGCACAGGTACAAAGAGAGAGTTTGCCTCCAAGAATGCAATGCGGTTTGGGTGACACCAGAATGCAGCCAGCACCAGCCATCATCTGACTTTCAAAGAGAGAGGCCGTAAGAGAGAGAGAGAAAGCGAGCACGGGCACAGGCACAGGCACAGGCACAGGCATAATTCTCAAAATAACCTAAACTACCCAGGTACTTTCACAATTCTCTCTCGTTCTCAGTCTCTTTCTTGTCAGTTGTCACTGACAGAGATGACAGACAGCCACATGGCCCATGATTCATGGCCGTAAGCCACCAAAAAAAAAACGCCTATCCACTGCCCTACCCGATATATCCAGAACCTCAGAGACCATTCCAGTCAATCTTGCCCCTGAAATTCAGAACCTCGTGCAAGAATTCACAAAAACTATATCGAGTCCATGGTTCAATTGTTAGTCTCGATATTCCTGTCCCGTCCCTCGGTTTCTGTGCCTGAAATGGCCTTTCCAAGGCTGTTCCTGGCTAGTAATCTTTGCCGTCCTTTGTTGGTCATGACTCGGCTTACGCCACCTTTAGGGTTGTCGTGGTTGGTGTGGGTGGCAGTATTTCCCTCATTAAGGCCGTGCACATGGGTATCCATGCTAGCTGCTAATCATGGGAATATTGCGGGTTTGTAACTGATTAATTCATTGATTGATTGACTACAACTAGAGATTGACAGTTACTGTCATATTGTTGCTAAGAACCAACAACGTTGGGGGCAACTCATTGCAGAGAACTTCCACGTCAGACAAATACTGTATCGTAGCAGCCTCGTCCAAGCAAGTACCCTCTGAAGGAATCGGCAGAGTGCTGAGAAGAACAGCAGTATCCTTGGAATGCTGACGCATCAGTTCGTTCACAATGAGGTGCTGTGCTCTGCTTGGCAGCTCGTTGAAAGAAAGCTCTAATCCTTGAGGCGTGTAACCCGAATTCTGACCTTCCTCCTCTAGATGCGAACTTAATCTGTATCTCTCGAGCATCTCGGGAATTCGTTCATGCGATTCGCCTCCCTCTTGTGTAGATCCCTGGGAGTTATGTCGGGAATGGAATCGAGAATGATGCGTTGAATATGATGTACCGCAATCAGACTGCTCCACGAAAGATACTTTTCTGCTCTCATGCTCGCCCGACGACCCTCGAGCGCCAGGCCGGGGTCTATTCGGGAACTTGCCTAGCGAGGACTGCCGTGAATAACTCGGTCGATACGGCCCGGCTTTTGGAGTCTCAGATTCGGAACTAGAGGGCGGCGCAAAGCTTATTGTAGAGCCCTCTGCCCCTGAGGTGACAATCTTTGTTTCCGGGACCGGGCGGCTGGAGAATTTGACGGCTGAGGATTGCCTAGAGAGATTCGGCCTTCCTGGTGTTGACGTACCACTGCGGTACGGGCGTACAGTGTCTTCTCGCGAAGGACTGGCAGCGCGCACCCGAGAGAATGCACCCGAGGGCCCTAACGAGTCTCGTGAGACTAGAGGGGGGATTGCGGGGTCTGTGCTACCTTCAGGTGGCCGTTGGTTTGTCTGAGTTGCTGACGACTCTGGTGCAAACTGAGAGGACGATTCCATCTGTGATGTTTGAACTCCACCAACACCAACACCAACACCCTTTACCGTCGCAGATGATGACATCGTACCATACGATGTACTTGTAGCCACAGCATCTCCAACCGTGTCAGACTTGGGACGCCGGCCAAACCTTTCCCAAAAGTCACCACGTACTCTACCATCCTCATCATGAGAATCCCCACCCGCCAACAATGGCTGATGTGTCGGATCACTCGGACCGATGTTGTCCTCGTTCAACTCGTCTAGTATCGAGCTGTATCCCATCTCCTCATCGTCGAGAAGACCTGCTGGGGAATCTTCTGTCTCGTCGTCTTCACTACTTGCTGTATCCAACGCGCCGTCTGGAAGATGGTGTGTATGAATCCCCATGTTGACTCCCATCTTTGAAAGCATCCGGATAGCTGGTCGCCTTGGCAGCTCGGGGATATCCGTAGTGCTTGCGCGCCGACGGTCATATATCTCCTCGTGGGGATTATATAAGCCGGGTCTCCCAGATATAGTATCATAGATGTGCTCGAGTTGATCGAGCTCCTGAGTGGAAGTCATGTTGTCTGCACGTCCTCTAAACTTTTGAACATCATCCCACCACTCTTCGTTCCGGAGCGCATCGTTGACGACAATCTCCCAGTCGATATCATGCCCTATACCATTGACGATGAGCTCGTAAGTATTGAGGCTGCCTGACGTCAAGCAAAATACTTTGACTTCCGCATCGATTCTTAGTTTTTCAAGAAGTGCCAGAACCCTAGCATGTTCTTCGTTGACTTCGCTGTCGTATTCCACAAACACCATAACCCGTAGCGTATACACATGCTTCCAGAGTTGCACGCTATGCAGAATATGCCCGAGCTGCAGGATCAAAGTATCTGTTGGTGTCAGCCTGAGTTCAACTCGTCAACATCTTCAAAGCATGTGTCCATCCACAAGTTTAGGCAAGACGTTGAGAACTTTATGACCCAAGACGGAGATCATAATCTGAGGTTGAACAGAGTCGATGCTGTATCAAAGGACTCATCCCCAGAGCCTTTCGGAATTTAAAGCGGGCATGGGGTGTAATACTCACAGGTATCAAAGTTGGTTGTTAGCAAACTCTTTCCGTCAGAGGTGACCTCGGCCGACATCTGGATAGGCCATAGGTCGATATACTTCTTGGTGTTGTTTCCGTCTTTTCTTGGCGTCTCCAGCGAATCGAAACCACATCCTACCGCTATGTTGAGTCGATATCGCAAGGCAAGATCCTCTAGAATAGTTAAGTACTCCTTTGGAGACATCATGTTCTCAGTGCGAATAACATCTGTTGGGAGAATACCCTCCATCAGTCTTGCCGATGTATCTCCCCGCCGTCTCCGGGGTCTTTCCGGCGCTTTGCCATTCGACTTGGGAGGCCGTCGCATTTGACTTGTGAGCGATACAGGGACATCGGGAACTCGTAGTTTTGGGTGGAATTTTCGCAATTCTTCCATATTATAAAACCCCAGCACGGCAATGTTGGGACGCATTCCGCCAAGCCCAGCAGACAATATCAGATTCCGAATACCCCAAGTGAGAGTAGGAGACATTGTTAGCTGAACAAAAGCCTTGATCTTGGAGAACTCGTTGATGTACTTTGTCCAAGCATGCTGTTGCAGTCTAGCTTCATGGACACCTGAGTTGAAGTCATCAGTCACAATGACATGACCAAGAATGTACAGTGACCCCTTTTTGAGCGAGTTACAGAATTGTATCAGCCTGGTCTGTCGGCGCGGGTTGTTGATGAGCAGTATGATATGTGGGCGCCAGAATTTAATGTGTTCTGGTCTGAGACGTAGCAAATACTTTCTGACTTGATGATAGATCAAGTTCTGACTAACATCACCCCAGTGTTTGGGAGGACTAAGGTAGTGAATGAGCAGGAATAGCATGACAAGTACTGTGATGGCAATAGCAGCGTAAGTCTCATCAATGAAGAACATAGCAAAGCCCGATAAAATCCCGGCAAGGAATGCAGTCTGCCAAGTAAAGAACTTGAAGCTTGGCCTAAAGTTAGGAGCAGACCCAACCTTGAGGAGGAAACATGCCAGATTCATAACAAAGAATGTCATCTGATATCCCATAGAGATGAAGGTAGCAATCTGATTGAGATCTGCAAAGAGTGCCACTTGTGCAATGATATAAGTCAGAAGCAGGGCATATATCGGTTCGTCGCCATGTTTCGTGCCTTTGCTAAAGAAGCCGAGGCCAGGGAGCAGCCTATCCCTTGCAAAAGCTTGGAATAGCTTAGAAGCGCCGATCAGACCCATGAGAGAGGAGAAAAAGGTGACTGCACATTCACCGGCAAGGATGACAGGTTTAGAGAGGTTGACAATTGAAATGACATTGTCGTTGGCCAAGAAAGAGGCGTGAGTTGTGCTCGCAGCCAGCGAAAGGATCACGACGAAGTATATGATGAAGGTTGTCAGCATCGCCCAGAGCGTTCCATGAGGAATCGATCTGCTAGGGTCTTTCAGATCTCCAGACATGGATGCACCTGCAAAAATGCCTGAAGTAGCACTGTTCCATCGTCAGCATAAGTTTGTCATGCACGGGCTATACGTCAAATCGTACGGAAAGAGAATGCCAAAGAGGTCACGAAACGTTTCGAGACCTTTGAACTGGGGACCGCTGTGGGGGAGAAAATTGTCGGTCAATGTATCAAAGCTGGGCCCAGTAAAATGAATACCAAGATCTCGGTCATGAAAGGGTGTCTTGAAGATAGCAGAGACCGGAATGCTGACGATGGCCAGGCTCAGGATAGCAAGCAAAGCATTAGATGCCCTCGAGAAAGTAGCAGATCCTAAGAAACAAAGGCCAGTACAAAGGACTAGGGCAGCAGTCTGGAGGCCATAGCCAGTCCAATACCCTTGAGGGAAAGCTGTGCCCAGATTTAGTCGGACGCAGTCGATGAGACCAACAATGTTCATGCTTGCATTGAGAACTTGAGCAAGATAGAAGAGGATCCCAATAGACCCGCCAAACTCGGGTCCTAAAGACCGCGAGATGAGGTAGTAGGCACCGCCGCCTTTGACTTCGCCATTGGAGGCGATAGCGGATAGAGAAAGCGTCGTCAACAGGTCAATGGAGTATGCTGTAACAAGAAGTCCTGCAGCCTTTGTTAGTATTTGTGAGGACCCATGAACTGCTAACGAGACTTACCGAGGATGCCCACGAAACCGATTTTCCCGATAATAAGGCCAAAACGCAAAAACATGAGAATGCTCATGATGTTGAGAAAAACAGGGATGTAGACACCCGAGATGCTGCCCAACTTGTTACTGTGCCGGGCCTCCATTGTAACTGAGAACGATGCTGATCCTCGTCCACCATGGGACCCGGCTATAGTATTTGATTGATGTTGTTCTTCTCCTCCATTGTCAACTCCCTTGACTTCTGACTGGTGAGGCGTTGTCATGATGCAGTCAAAGAGAGAGAGAGTCGGGCATCCAGTCAACCAGACGAGGGGTCAGTTTTGGCGAGCACTGGCCCACGCTAACATCAGCATGGGAGGGAGAGAGACGGTGAAGGTGATGAAAGGAAGCACAGAAGAGTGAGGCTTTTGTCAGAAGAGGAACCCTCGGAAATAGATGATGATATGGTGTATCCTATTGTACAAGGTCCATCTAGTGATTGGACAATCAGTCGTCAATTCTATGTTTGCCAAGAGAATTCCAAGCTGAAGCCTCCCGCGTGTTGCATATTGGGTGTGGTTAGTGTGATGATGAGTGGACAATACGGGGGCAGTATTCGGCAATCCGGGCAAAAACGTCCAGAATATGAAGATCAACGCCAACCAAGGAAGGACACCACAATATCCTCAAGGGAGAGGGACTAGTTCAAAGAACGCTTCATGTAATACAATACCTGCTTAGGGGTGAGCGCTCTTAAGCCTAAGGTCGGGTGCTACTTTAAGGATGGTATTTGAGATCCATGGTTTCAAGGGTCCACGGCCGAACATTCCCCGCTAAAAGGCCCATTCCAGCGGATCAGCGCCCAGTCAATTCTAAGAGATCTCTTCGAAACTCGAGGTATCACAGTGATAGTCACCTTCATGACTCTCTTTGTGGGGAAATCGGATCATGTGAAGAGTTGACATACAGCAGTAGCTGGCGTGGCTGGCCATAGCTCGACCTCATAGTGAACCACAGGTGCAGCTTCGCATCGTGATAGGCACTGCAAGTGCTACCAAATGACGTAGACCGTGTCTAAGAGAATCCACTCTGCTATTCAAGCTTCTGTCGATGCTTTTGTTGCCTTGGAGGCGCTATGTTCAGGATATGGCATCTCCATAACCATGTATAGATGGAGATGAGGTCGTGACTATGTTGTACTATAGGCCAAGGTGATAGATCGAGATCTTAGAGGTGAGATATAATAATATTTCTTCACATGTCAACATGCGCCTCATTCATCTGACCCTCGACTTTGAAGGGTCGTGACGCCCCCACGGAGCGTGACAGTAGAAACGTGCCCGCTCTGCCGCACCAACTGACGGATACTGTGCATTTATTTGCTGTCGTGGGGCCGACCAGCCAAGGTTGAATTGTTTTCGAGCGATAATTCGATTATGATCAAACTGTGGTTATTCAGTAAAGCATGAGTTTAATTATGATGCAGTCATCCTGACATTTACCAAAGGCTGAAACAACCTATTCTGAGTTAAATAAACCTGTTTACCTATTGGATGCTATCAAGAAGAGCACCTTGGGTGTCTCAGGTCGCAGCAAAACATGGATCTGTCCTCGTAAACAATCCTTCTGACACGTTACTCATATCTTGATACCTACCTTATCCACGTCCCATTGACTCGGTTGCTACAACCCCAATACGGTACTGTAACTGTAGTACCATAGTAGAACCCTGGCGATAAGGTTGCAGACGTTGGATACCATTTCAACGCATTTCACTTGGTCTCCATTGGCTCTCCAGTTTTGGTCGTCACTGAAGCCCTCCACTATTAGCCTAGCCTCTCTAACTTGGCTCGGCTGCTGCCCTTCGCGTTAGTCACAAGGCCCCATAGGCTGGGTATCCCCTGCACCTGGGCCCTGAGCTTCGCTTCACCGTTCAGGGCAACTACCAGCCTGGGCACAGCCAGTGCAGGCAGCCTGTATGCCGTATGGATGGATACCTACCTAGAGGCCGGCAAGCCTAAGCCCTTATCTCACGCTGTCTCTTCACTCCAACCAGAAATTCCAATACCTCTCAATTGACTCTATCACCCGACCACGCGTGACATATACATATAATCTCTGTTCTCGGGACTAATCTTGGCCGTCATTCTTTGTCGTCATTCCTTTTTGCTGTCTTGTTAATTCTACAGCCGTCTTATCAGTGTTTCTTGCCTACTGCGTCATTGCTGTTGTCCGCGACTCAAAACTCGTCGACACCGCTCGTACTATGCGATAAGGCTTTCCTCGTCTCCAATCGAACTGAAAATGGCTTCTCCCTCGAGAATTCCATCTGATCAGCCTCCGAGGCCTGAGTCGCCTTCCAGCTTTCGACCTCGATCGATTTCCGCTTCGGTCCCTCGAGCTGATTTGACAGCGCGTCTTGCTTCTCCCATCCCGTCACAGCTTGGCACTACACCTCCTAGAGGAGCCTCTCCACGACCCGATGCACCTCCGCGAGCAGAGAACCTCGAGGATCTGAGCCAGTTACCTGGAAGCGGCGCCAGCGCTCAAGGCCCTGGAGTGTCTGCTCTTGCAGCCGCTCTATCCAACTCTCTGGGCCAGTCTCCTCCGCGACATGGCACTCCCGCAGCCCGCGTCGCTACTCCTCCGATCCGCTCACAGTCCCCTCTCCTTGGTGGTCGAAACTCGGGGACACCGACCAACTATGGCTCTTTCAATTCACGCACACAGAATGCACTGGGTACTAGTGCACCCTATGAAGATCCTGAAATTGTCAAACGCCATCTTGTCCAGCCCTCAGATGAGAATCCGGACTCGGAAGAGTCTTCGATTCAAGGTAACTCCAAGGGAAAACAGCCAGCCGATATTGGCGGTGCTGGCTTGGGTGAAGACGAGTTCTCCAGCTTGCGATTACAGGGAGGCGATGTGACTCGAGGTATCTACAAGTGGACCGAGCAGGCAGAGGCGAGAGCAAAGTACAACCGCAGCAAGAGCTTCGATTTGGGGCGACCCGAGCCTGAGGAGGAGGTGCTAGACATTAACTCGATAAAAGTGCCTGGTGGTTTTCGAAGAAACCATCTCCGTCGTAACGTCCATAGCCCTGGTCCTGGCGGCCATCTTGAGGATGGTCACGCTTCTCCCGCGCCGGGCCAGCAAAGATTGTTCACCTCAAGTTTCCTCGAATTCTTGACGATATATGGCCACTTTGCTGGTGAGGAGCTGGAGGAGGATGACGAAGATTTGGGACCCAACGAGTACTTCTCATCTGGAGAAGATACGGACGATTACCACTCCGACGACGAGCGGGAGCCTATGGAAGACAGTGCCTTGTTGACTCCGTCAAGACGCAGACGTAAGCGCAAGGTCCGTGGTGTCAGGGGAAACAATAGTCCCATGAATGCAGCCTTGCTGCTTCTCAAGTCTTTTGTTGGAACTGGTGTCCTCTTCCTCCCTCGTGCCTATCTCAACGGAGGCATGCTCTTCAGCAATCTGATTCTCTTTGGTGTCGCCGCTCTGAGCTACTATTGCTTTGTACTCCTCGTCCAAACACAGCTCAAGGTTGGGGGTTCCTTTGGCGATCTAGGTGGTGCCTTGTACGGAAAGCATATGCGAACTCTCATCCTGGCTTCTATCGTCATCAGCCAAATCGGTTTCGTCGCTGCTTATACCGTGTTCACAGCCGCGAACTTGCAGGCCTTCGTTCGGGCTGTTTCCGACTGCAAGTCAACGATTAGTATTCAGTGGCTCATCCTTATCCAGATGCTCATCTTCCTGCCTTTTGCTCTTCTGCGAGATATTGGAAAGCTGGGTTTCACCGCTCTGGTTGCGGATGCCTTCATTCTGATTGGTCTTGCTTATCTTCTATACTACGATATTCTGACTCTCAACGAGAATGGTATTGCCGATATCATCATGTTCAACAAGAAGGATTGGACGTTGTTCATCGGAACCGCGATTTTCACGTTCGAAGGCATTGGTCTCATCATTCCTGTGCAGGAGTCGATGAGGCATCCAGAAAAGTTCCCTCGCGTTTTGTTTATTGTTATGATCATCATTACAGTCCTCTTCATTGGCATGGGTGCCGTCTCTTATGCCGCCTACGGATCTCACACTGAGACTGTTGTCTTGCTCAACTTGCCCCAGGACAACAAGATGGTCAATGGTGTACAGTTCCTGTACTCTGTTGCCATTTTGCTATCGACACCGCTGCAGATCTTCCCTGCTATCCGTATTGCCGAGACCGAGCTCTTCACACGCAGTGGCAAGTACAACCCTTGGGTCAAGTGGCAGAAGAACGTTTTCCGTTTCTTCGTGGTGATGCTGTGTGCGTCCATCGCTTGGCTTGGAGCGGATCATCTGGACAAGTTTGTTGCTCTTGTTGGTAACTTTGCCTGCATTCCGCTTGTCTTCATCTATCCCGTAAGTTCACAATCGCTAAAACCCCGATGTGCAATATTAACAATCCTCCTAGCCCATGCTTCACTACAAGGCCATTGCTCGTACGAAGTTCTGGAAGATGGCTGATATCGTGCTCTGCATCTTTGGTTTTATCGCCATGGCATATGCAACAACACTTACTGCGATGAGTTGGGCTACTGCTGAGCCTAAGCAACCTGGATACTGCGACGAGAAGGGCAAGATGGTGGGATTCTGAGTCTTTGGTTCATGTATAGTTGTTGGACTCTTAGGGGTATGAGTTGAGAGGTGGGAGAGCCGCAAGGCTTGGTATAACAGCAGACTCGTTGAGGTTTGATTGCATAGGGATATTAGCTTGCATTGTGGTGTTATTGAATAGATTGTATGTGGCATTTGGAATTGCGGTGATGGGAGTTGGAAGGTTTCAGCCGGGTTATATAACACAGCGTATTCGACTACATTGTTTGGCAATATCTCCTTGAAGATTCCACTGATATTGGCAATAGTTTATCGCTGATTCGGCTTCGGCTTCGATACGTGGGGGCCGAGTTGTCCGGGAAGTGGGGAAATTTAATATCTCGATTCTCGGAGACCGAGGCCAAAAATGATGGATGTATGTCCATCGCAAAACGCCGGGCCGTGATATTCGGGTTGTTGGGGTTTTTGCTAGTATATTACTGGCTTTTTACTCACGCAATAAGGACAACAAATGTGGTCCACTACTTTCACCATGTCTCTTCGGCCTTGTACAAACGTAACACGGCGATATATCTCAGGCCTCTCCTCCACGCCCCGAAGAGCATTCGCCCATAGGACGCGGCAGACTCGACCCCCGCCCCCTCCGCCGTTCAACACCGTTCCAACATGTCCTGAGCCGACATGTGGTTGTGCTGCTACTCCTGCTATGCCGGAGGATTTGCCTCTAGACCGTGAAGGACCTCTCAAGGGTGCAATCGCTGGGTATGCAGAACATGTGCTCATATGCACGGGAAATGCAGATTGGCCGTCGAGAATAGAGGATGATAATGGCGGTGATTGTCTTGCTGCTGATCTTAAAGAGTTGTTTGGGCGTGGCGGAACGTATAGCGATGTTGGTACTCTCTATTTGTACATGGCTCATTTTACTGATTGTTGTAGCCTTTCCATAATGTCTCTGTTCTCAACTCTTCGTTTCCCAGCTCTATATCACCACGTCCCCAACTTCAGACTACATCAGCCTACTTACTCCCAAGCTTCAAATACGTCCCGTTTCTCCCGCGTGTGTCATTTGATAGCGTAGAGGCCCTAGCAAAGGGATTTCTACTCCCTAAAAAGCTTCACCCTATGCACGAAGGCCTCTCACCTATACATCGAGATCGTTTAACGCGCAAGGAAGGGTATCAGGGCCTGCTACCAGGCGTTCAAGATGTGCGCGATGTTTTGGTTCTTATTTGTGGGCATACAGGACGTGATGCGAGATGCGGTATCATGGCACCTGTTCTGCAGACTGAGTTTGAGGATAAGTTGACAATGGAAGGCTTTGATGTCCTACACGGTCCTGTGCAAATCAACCTTAATGACTCGCAGAGGATACAGGGAGATGTTGGCGAGGGAAAGACGACAGCTAGAATTGGTTTGATCAGCCATATTGGAGGACACAAGTTTGCAGGTAACGTTATCATCTATCTTCCGCCGGGTTTGAAGATGGGTGATGAGCCGCATCCGTTGGCGGGATGTGGTATTTGGTATGGAAGGGTTGATCCGAAGAACGTGGAGGGCATTGTAAAGGAAACTATTTTGAAGGGAAATGTGGTTGCTGATATGTTTAGAGGGGGAATCGATGCTCAGCATAAGATGTTGAGAATGTAGGATTATAGTATAGGTAGGTACCTATGTATATATAGACAGTCAGTGATACCCCAGGGGTCGTTACGACGCGATAGAATAAAATATCTATGTGTTAATTTAAGCCCGATTTGAATTAGACAGTTCTCTTCAAGTTGCGATCAATTTCACGAGAGAACCTGTATATATTGATTCAGGCGACTCAAGGGGCTCACGTGACCTTACGTCTACTAATTTCACCCTCACTTTTTTTGTAGCATGAATCTCAGAAACGCTTCTTGCAACTGAGAAGGATTCGGTCACGATATCTAATTCGGACTTTTGAAAACATACACCTATAGTACTTCAAACTGATACCAAGTGGCCTCAGTTCTGTTATGAAAGCTCCGTAACACCGTTGGAAAACTCTGAGACTAAACCTAGATTCCCAGTCACCAACTACCAACACGATGAGAGCTTCAACAAGAATATTGTCTAGTTCATTACGAACGACACCTCAAAATCCCCTAATTCTGACTCAATATGGTCGATTACGCAGCCGGCCCTCCACCCTTCAAGCTAGACCTCTAAACATATCCTCACGAACTCTTTCAACCTCACCATCTCTACGACAACTCACTTCTCACAAACCAGACTTTTCCGCACCTCTCCAAGCACGAATATTTCCCATTATAATTGCATGCGGTATCATCCTCGTCGGTGGCGGCTATTATCTCCTCACACCACCCTCTCGGCCAAACACTCTTAACGACATAACCTTCGTCCCCTACGCCATCACAGCTCGTGAAGCCATCTCACCAACCTCATTCGTTATCACAGCTGTTCCACGCACACCAAATCCTTCTCTACCATATATCAACCCCTCGGATAATAGATGGAGTAATCCTCTCTGGTCTGTTGAGTTCAAACAGCCTGAGGTGCAGATCTCACGCCATTACACACCTCTTCCACCATTATCTACGGAAGATCCTACAGATGGATCGCTGCGCTTCTACATACGCACTGTTGGCGATGGAGAGATGTCGAATTATTTAGGTCGGAGGCAGGTTGGAGAGGATGTATTTCTGCGCGGGCCGCATGTGGGCTTTGAACTTGCTGAGCGATTGGGCGAGCATTCTCGTCTCGTCTTTCTTGCGGGAGGTACCGGTGTAGTTCCTGGTATTCAAGCAGCGAAGGCCGTGCTAGAAGCGAATGAAAAGTCAAGCGTTGACTTACTCTGGGCTGTGAGAAAGCGAGAGGAGATTCAGAGCAGCGCACCTTCAAAGCAATCATCATGGAAGTTCTGGCAAGAACAGAAGCCTACAGCATTGGGTTTTGAAGTCGAAAATCCTAGTCCTGTCACAAAGCGCTTGCAAGATCTAAAGATGGCTTACGGTGATCGTCTGAGGATCCAGGTCGTTGTTGATGAGGAGGGAACTCGCTTCCAGGATAAGGATATTAGCAATGCCATCGCAGCTTCACCTGGAACTACTGCTTCGTTCAACGCAGGATGTTGGTTCCATGACCAGGCAATGCATGTTCATGCATCCGAGTTCGCTCTCCCTGAAGGTCCTGGCTGTGTTTGTAAACCGTCCGAGGGTACCACGCCTGGGAAGAACTTGTTTATAGTCTCCGGCCCTGATGGCTTCATCGAGTACTATGCGGGACCCAAGATCTGGTTGGGGGGCCAGCAGACTCAGGGTCCAATATCTGGAGTAGCTGCCTATCTGCAGAGACACAATCCTGCTTTGGCAAGGGATTGGTTGGTTCTCAAGATGTAACATCACTGAAAAGATATTTGTATGGTTTCCTGTATTTCTCAGAGCACTCATAAAGAGGCATAGACATCATCTATAGGATACAAACAAAACATGCAACACTAGTAATAACAATGGTGCCTTCTACGTGATAACCCAACGCCAGCACAAAACCCCAATCCCATGACTCGTTCTCTTAATGACTCTGGACCTTCCTATACGACGGAGGCTTCATTGTCCTCCTAATCAGCTTACCCGCGTATGGTGGGATCAGTGAAATAGCGCCAATGGCTAGTACACGCCAGACGAATCCCCTAAAATGTTGTGAGTAGACATTGCCAACAACGGACAAGCAAGAACTAACCATGTTATCATGAACCGGAGGTCAAAGTATCCGCCCAAGAATGGTATGGAACCAATATACATAAGGAATGTGCCAATAATGCTGATAATCATAATAGGGTGCCAAGTGGTGATCTCGATGGCCACCATGAGGAGTTCGTTGAGGACAAGGACTGTGTAACTGACAGCGACCATCTTGGGGCCGTCGACTTCAGTGAGGATCTGTGACAGCCCCTGAATCATACCGCCTTGATAAATGGATACAAAGACCCAGACGAAGAACGTTCTATATGAAAGGGATCGCCCAGACGTAAGCTCCTTGTAAAGCTCGGGGTAGAGGTTGGCAAGGTTCTCGTCAACGTCCTTGTCAAGTACGAGTGACAACACAGGGGCCGCAGTATACACAGTAGCATAACCAACAAGTAACCAATCCTATGGGTGTTAATGTCTTCACTTGAGAAGAGATAGAGCATGTGTCTTACCTTGTACAAACCCTCCGGCTCAAACTTGATGGCAATACTGTACATAGTCTGGCATACAGCAATGATCAAACCACGATGAATAACAAACTGTGCGAGCTTAGCGCTTCGCTTGTAACTGTTACGCCCATGCCAGACCAAGAGCTTAACCAGATGACAGAACTGCTCAATGGAAAAGTCGGCTGCCAAACTGGCCTGTCGACCTTCCTTGCCGACGATACCGACACCAACATCAGCCGCTTGAATCATAGAAACATCATTGCCACCATCACCGATACAGCATACGCGCTTCTTGGTGTACTCGCGAATGAGCTTGGCAACCTCGGCTTTCTGGTTCGGCGAACAGCGACAAGCAACAACGGTGGGCAACTGGACGGCAATGGAGATGAACTCAAGGCGAAAGTGTGTCAACAAGAGCGCCAAACTCTCACCATCCACAAGAAGACAAGCATCCGTCTTGCTTCGGAGAAAATCAAGATGTTCTTGGGCGTTATCCTTCTTCTTGAGCTTTGAAACCGTATAGATGTACTGACCACGAGCCACAAGCTTGGAGCTGACAGCAACACATCGTGCAGTTTCCACCTTGTCACCAGTCAACATCCAAATTTTGATACCAGCATTGCGGAGGAGCTCCAGGGAGGGCTTGACGTCCTTCTGTAGCTTATCCTCGACACCGGTAACACCAATGAGTTCCAGATCGTGTTCCAGGTAGCGGGAGACCACCCGCTGCATGCCAGTATCACGTCCACTGATCGAAAGCGAAGCTTCTTGGTATCGAGCAGAGAACTCCTTGTACTGATCGTACGAGATCTTCTTACGGCCGACTACCAGGGTACGTAAACCTTCACGTGCCATATTAGCGGTCTCTTCGTCGAGCCAGTCGTTCGCAGCAACGATGGAGCTCATGACTGTATCAGCACCCTTCTGGAAGAACCAGATTTCACCAGTAGAGAGGCTTGGGTTCTTAATCTTAACATCTTCGTGGAAGTGGACAATGATACCCATTCGCTTTCCCTCGGAGGTGAAGGGGAAAACATCGAGAATTCGCACGCGAACTACCGGTCTCTTGCTGCTGGTGTATTCCAATACCATGCTCTTACGGTCACGGTAGACGAGTCTGAGGCCAACCGACTCTGTCCACTTAACGATGGCAATTTCATCAGGAGACGATGCTTGGTACCCAGTGACTTCTTTGCCATCCTCAATGTCAACAGTGGGTGTGACATTGTGGCAAAGAGCGAGTGCAAGCACGACGTCACGAACTCGGGTTCCAATTTCTCGCCTTGTACGTGTCGTGCCCATGGTGGCAGCGCTCGAGTATGTGGATGATGGTGTGATGAGCATGTTCTGAGAAACCGAGTCTGTCGATGGTGGGATATAGAAGCCTTGCTTGACATACGTTGACACTTCGTCCATTGCCTCGTTGGCGTAAGACACGGTTCCAACATGTATTTTCTTCATGTCCATCTCATTCTGCGTCAAGGTGCCAGTCTTGTCGCTGAGTAGGTACTCAATCCGGCCGAGATCTTCGGGAATAGTACTTGTTCGAACAACTGCTCCAGGCATGCCAGGATCCCGTTGGATAAACCAGGAATATGCGCTCTTGCCCATATCCAGGTTGACACGAAGACTGATAGGAACAATGGTAGAGAATAAAACCAAGAATCGCATGATCTTCACGTACCAGACATTGTCTTTGGTATTCCCGAAACCCTCGAGCGCAACGAGAATAATGGAAAGGGCCAATGTCAGGGCACACAGGATCTTGGTCAATGAGTTGATCTCATATTCAAGCAGACCGGTCTTGGAGCGAGATGGAGCTGTCGATAGAGCGGATCGCGTCTGAGGACCTGTATACATAATGACAGCCAGCGTTGTGGCTTGCGAGGCGATGACAGTATTAGCCCATGCTGTGTTATCAATCGACAGAGCAGCCGTGTGGGAAGCTTCAGAGTCTTGCACTGTCGCATGATGCGCCAATGCATCTTTTCGGGACTCGACCAGTTCGATTGTACCTAGAAATTCGTTGACCTTTCTGTCTGGCTTTCCACCGGTAACACGCAGGCGCACGAACTCTTCAGTCGGGAGATTTTGTGTAAGCGGCGAGGCAAGCCTGAGTTTCCAATCTGTTTCGCCATCCAGCTGGTCGGTCCTGATGAAGGTTTCACCACCTGGTCCGTTTTCAGCCTCCTGCTCTGGTGCCGCTTCTGCAGGTTGTTTCCCTTTTCCTTGAGACTCCTCGCCATCGAATGCCAACAGAGTCTCCTCCTCTGCAGGTTCTTCAGGAATTGGTGTTGGGGCGGGTGCCTCAGAAGAGTAGCATTTTAATATTACAACATCCGCGGGTACACGTTGACCTTTTGTGAGTTTGAGAACGTCACCAACCTTCAAGTTCTTAGACTTGCGGCTAACTTCAACGACTCGCGAGGATGGCAGTTGTGCCTCAGCATTTTCTTCTTCCAAAATGTCGGAAAGATTTTCTCGCGCTCCCTTTGACTTCTTTCTCGAGTGTTTCTGCAACACCTCGGATTTGAGCAGCTTTCTTTGCCGCACTGGGGCCTGTGTCGAGTCGGTATCCTGGAAAACAAGGATATTGTATTCCTCTGAGTTGGCTTCGGTGTCTCTTCGCCGTCGAGCAATGTCATCGAATGCTTCCTTTCCCATGGTAATACAAAGGACAAATGCCAGTGGAGCAATATATGTTAGAAGGTAGCCGATTCTCAGGGCCGGTATCGCCTGCGACAGTGCCACGAGAAGAAAATACATGTTGAAGAAGAAGGAGAACTCGTTGTAAAGGGTAATCGGGAGGAACGTCAAGGCTGTATACTTGGCGTTTGAGATAATATTGTTTGGGAATCGTACGGGCTGGGTTGAGCCTACGGCCACATGTCGAGATGAAGATGGATCGTCATCTTCTTGATCCTCTGCATCGCTCGGTTCCGGTTTCTTGGAGCTCGACATGAAGCTAGGGAGTCGTAGTCGTGAAGATACTCGGTCCGAGTTCATAGACCTCCGGCCTTGTGAAGGCTGGCCTCCCAGAAGTGGTTGATCGTCCTCATTGTAGCCGCTTCCTTCTGACCACCGAGGTGCGCTACTATTATGCTCCCCTAGCAATGCCTGTGAATGCTCGTCGTTTCCATCCCTATCCTGACCGAGGTCGCCATACCCCCGATTCCTCTTTCCAGCCCGCCGCGCTCCACCCATGCGCAGATTTCGCAGCGCTATCCGCGAGGTCTGAGGCTCGGTCGAAGAGTTCTCGTTGTTAGCCCTTGGAGCTGGGGTAGTTGATATTGGGTCGAGCTCCTGGATATCTAGGTCAAGATCGGAATCGGAGTCATTTGCAGGAGAATCGGGTGGGTCGGAAGCTCGATATTGTTGTGAGGGCGGCATCCCTGGCTAAGCTCCTGGCGATGAGAAGGTTTAGAAGAGGTGCTGTGTCGAAGGTGAAGAATGGAGGATGGGAGCTAGCGGTGCTGCTCAGACATGCTGCGGCGGCGATGTAAAGACGTGTCTGCGGTTTTGTGTATAGTTGTATTTTGTCTTGCTTCAAGGCTTTCTCCCTCCTGTTTCTTGGAGAAGAGTCTGGGTTTGGTCTTAATTATATGTTTGTATAACGTTGGAGGCCGTCGATCTTTAGTAGCTCTATCCGTGTCGCACTTCAGGGTCAAAGTCGCAAAGGGTTCCACGCGTTGAAAGTCCGGCCGGCGAACTCGTAATTGATTACAGTTGGCGAAAATCGAAAAGATACCAAATTGCGTTTCGTTTGGTGCAACTGATGTTTGTTGAGAAATGGTGACTCGTGGCTTGGCTCACAAGGGGACAGATCATTCCAAGACCAACGCAGTATCATTGCATTGTCGCGGCCTACACACCTATTGCCAAGCGTCTTTTGGGGGCGTAGCCTTTAAACAGTGTCCCGCTGCCATTTCGATGTTCTCATATATACCTTAGGGGCCACTCTATCTAGCAGGTGAAACAAGTACCCCCAAGTAGCCTAATGGGGCGTGGCGGTAGCTGTCCCTCGCAGATTACGTGGAGGCTGCTGCTTACCCTGAACGGCCTCGGGAAATCTGGAGTTTACAGCAACATGACAATTTATTTGATTCCTCTACTATTAGGCAGATAAATATTCTATAAAAGGCTTACGTCACAGACTTGCTAAGATTCTTCAGGTATTATAATTCATTCAACATAATTTCCCAGGTCTAGTTTAAGCGTCTCATGAATAGTATAATCCATCATGCATCCACCCAACCCAGTAGTTCATTTTCCTCCGTGTGAGCCGGTTCGCATTCCATATATTGGAAACCATGAAGTATTTAAACCGAAACCATTCTGTTTCTGAAAATTTGAAAACCTTAGAGAGCTACTTGGCTGTTCTAATAGTTATTGTTTTATCTGGCACGTTGTTTTCCTGTAGTTTGCTCTTTGTATACTGGCCAATGTTCAACACTACTATAGACTGAATCGGTCCTCTATGAACCTGCAACGCACTACCAAACAACAAACTTCTCAAAAATCTCAAGATCCTCAAGAAAGAAAAGCATACTTGATTATCGCTTTTCAAATGTAAGGAGAAAAAGGTCGATCGAATTACCCTTCTTACCTGGACCAGCTACAGGGTAAGCTGCATGGCCGCGGTGCACGTGACCGTCACAGCGTGAGAACGCGCCTAGTATGGACAGCTGCTTGTTAGCTCAGCTTCAGTCGCAAATATTTAGGAAGCTTCTGCGACACCAAACACAACCGTCATACTCGATCATCACATCACAAATCCGCCCCATCAAACGAATCGAATCATCGCACAGATAAAACCAACATCAGAAATCACAACTGTCGAATAATTCGACACCCGCCGACACCATGGTCCAGATCAGCGAGGTGAAGGGCAACAAGCGAGACAATCGCACGGCTGCTCATACTCACATCAAGGGCTTGGGCTTGAAACCAGATGGATATGCAGAGAAGCAAGCGGCCGGTTTCGTAGGCCAAGTTAGCGCGCGTGAGGTAAGAGCTGAGCGAAGCAAAAGATTCACTGACAATTGCTTACCGTTTTACCTAGTCTTGCGGTGTTGTGGTGGACTTGATTCGAGCTCAGAAGATGGCTGGCCGAGGTGTTCTGTTAGCAGGAGGACCCGGAACTGGAAAGACCGCCCTGGCGCTCGCGATTAGCCAAGAATTGGGAACCAAGATTCCCTTCTGCCCTATTGTTGGCAGCGAAATCTACTCGACCGAAGTAAAGAAGACCGAGATGTTGATGGAGAACTTCCGACGAGCTATTGCCCTCAAGGTCCGCGAGACGAAGGAAGTGTACGAGGGAGAAGTCACAGAACTCACACCTGAGGAGGCTGAGAACCCCCTAGGCGGCTACGGAAAGACCATCAGCACGCTCCTGATCGGACTCAAAAGCGCAAAGGGACAGAAGAAGCTCCGCCTCGACCCTAGTATCTACGAGGCGATCCAGAAGGAGAGAGTTACGGTCGGCGACGTAATCTATATCGAAGCGAACACGGGTGCCTGCAAACGAGTTGGACGATCCGACGCCTATGCCACAGAATTTGACCTGGAGGCGGAGGAGTACGTACCCATCCCCAAGGGCGAGGTACACAAGAAGAAGGAAATCGTACAAGATGTTACGCTACACGATTTGGATGTGGCCAATGCCCGCCCTCAAGGCGGCCAGGATATCATGAGCATGATGGGCCAGCTAATGAAGCCCAAGATGACGGAGATTACAGACAAACTTCGCGGAGAGATCAACAAAGTCGTCAGCAAGTACATTGACCAGGGTGTCGCTGAGCTTGTGCCGGGTGTTTTGTTTATTGATGAGGTAACACATTTCTCATCCCCCCTCTTAGACGGGACGGGAACTCTATGGCTAACCGAATGACGTTTGATAGGCACATATGCTCGATGTGGAGTGCTTCACCTACCTGAACAGAGCCCTGGAGTCGCCCATCTCCCCCATCGTCGTCTTGGCCTCCAACAGGGGAATGTGCACCATCAGAGGCACTGACGACATTGTCGCAGCTCACGGAATCCCTGCCGATTTCCTCACACGCATGCTCATCATCCCCACAACGCCCTATGAGGCGGACGAGATCAAGCGTATCGTGCGGATACGCTCATCAACCGAAGGCGTCTCAGTATCAGATGCTGCCATTGACAAGATCTCGGAACACGGTGTCCGTATCAGTCTGCGGTATTGTCTGCAGCTGCTGACCCCAGCAAGGTAAGTCACTGTGGCGAAGGGGAGACCCTTCGCTGAGATGATCCGAGACATGGGTGCTGACTGAATAAACAGCATTCTTGCCAAGGCTAACGGACGTTCACAAATCGACGTCCAGGATGTTGCTGAGTGCGAGGATCTGTTCCTTGATGCCCGCCGAAGCGCCGCTCTCCTCAGCAGCGAGGCCGGACGAGGATACCTTGCGTAAAACGGTACACTGTTGAGGAGATTGAATTTTCGGTCTAGAAGGCGCTGGGTGAAAGAAGACGTGTCATAATTGCTATTTTTAAAGGAGCTAGGTGGTTGATGGGAATACACCTGACCTCTAGCTATCGTGTACTTGATAGGGAACCATGGAATATTACAGAGGTTTGGCGTCGGGCTGGCTCACCTTGTCCCTTGACCATTGGCCATATCATGGTGAGAATGCTATCTGTGAATCCCTGCCTTAGTTTAGCTCCTTTTGGCCCTTGGGTGGGAAGTTCGTCTCCCTTGTACTGTGCTCCCATTATGTTATGGTACTAATCCTAGACAAACAACAAAGTGGCCCCCTCCCACAAGCCCTTTGATCATTCAACATTCAACACCCAAGCCCCAGACACTGACTGGCTCGGTTCGGACTGGATAATAGACTGGCAGCAAGCCTGCGTCACCAGCACCAGCCCATCTCATTTCAGCTGCCGTCTCTAAGCCTGCGCGGATGGGAGTGTTGGTCCGCATAACTAGATCTGGTTAGATATCAAGGGGGAATAGAAATGTCAAGTTATGGGTTTACCGTTTATCCATCACGTGTACAGCACATAGACACTTGTGCCAATTTCGGAGACGACATTGTCTTTGTTTCAGTCCCTACTACCAAGCATTCCAGCCCCAGACCAAGACCAGACATAGTCCACATTCCGGCATATCATATCATTGCATTGTCGTTGTTGGATGAGGCTGGGCTGGAATAGACAAGGGGTTAGATGTGAGTGTGTGAGTGTGTGAGTGTGTGAGTGAGTGATTGAGTGCTTGGGCCAGTTGACGGCCGGCATTCACATCATAATGAGCGGACGTGCTCTCCATGGGGAGACAAAAAGATGGACCTTAACTTGGCCAGGGAGAAAAGGGAGAAAAGATGATATATCATGGCAAAGTCCGTGAGTTGTGGTTCCCTTTGTGTGCACTTCTTGTTTCCCGTTCCGTTCCGTTTCGCTGGGTCCTATCACATTCACATTCACACTACACCACTCTCCTCTCTCACTAACTAAAGTCATTACCACCTGACTAACAGACCCCGGTCCCTTTCGTCCTACTCTACTAGGGACTGTACCTGACTGCGGCAAATACCTTGTCCCCTGTTCCTGGTGCCGCACGCTTCCTAGTGGTCGAGTGGCTGCGTAGTGTTGCTGTCGATAGACCACAGACCAGACACAGACGCTGGAAGCGCAAACGCAGGACCAAGCTTCAGCCAAACCTGCAGAGTACCGGGACATGCAGGAGCACTCCCCGCGATTCTCTGTACAGAGTTCCCGTGTAGAGCGGCTTAATCTATCTTGAGTGTTGATAGAGAGAACACCGTGGGAAAGCGGATCTATCAAAGAAAAAGAGGGTGTCATTGGATGACAAGGGCCGTGAATTGAGGTGATGAGAAAAGACATCAAGGGAGCTAAGAAAAGAAACAAGAAAAAGACAAGAGATCAGGTTTAGGCCTTTAACGGAAAGAAAGGAAGGGCAAAAAAAAAAAAAAAAGAAGGCACTGACTGGTACTGGTGCAGGCAGTTTCATTGTTCTTTGGGAGCTACTGAATGGGCTGCCGTCAAGACACAAAGACTTGACCCTGCACAGACAGTGGCCCAACACTGCAAGAATCATCCATCTCCTTTCAGACAAGAAAAGGAAAAAGAAGAGAGCCAAACGAAAGAATCACTATATCGTCAAGAATCTGCTTCATACTTCTTATAATTGCTCAACAAGAAGCTGTTACATCTCCTGTCTCGACTCCACATCTCTCCTCTCATCTCTGCCTCTTGTTCGACATCACCAAAGACAAGGGTACAAGGTCGACTTTCCCGTCAGTTTGTCAGCTAGAAGGAAGCCAAAATGACACAGGTCATCTCTTTGGTTACGCCGTCCCAGGCCATGACCCCGGCCCACTCCCCCATGGGCTCTGATGACTACGACAGGCCCCGAGCCTTTCGTACATTCCCCGACACTCCGGATTCTCCTAGTCCTCGCACTCCCGGTCTGGGTAGAAAACGTACCGCTTCCATCAACACTGCTGAAGCCAACTATGGTAGACTTGAGAGGCTCAAGTTGAGTACGCCGAGCAATATGGCAAGCAGTGAGGCTGCAAGAGATATCTGTCTCTGCACTCCAGCGCCCAAGATTCCTAGACCTCGAAACGGTAAGTAGTAACTTTCTTTGTTGCTGCTGGTACTATCATCTCGATATCTATTATCATGCAATTTGGAGTGTTTGTATAGTGGCAATACTCTTTCCCAAACACTCTTTCAACACATATTCAAGATTGCGATAGCTAACCGTCGTGTATAGCATTCATACTTTACCGCCAACATCACCAAGCTCAAGTTGTTTCTCGGAATCCTAATCTTTCCAACCCCGATATTTCAAAGATCATCGGAGAGCAGTGGAAAGACGAGCCGCAAGAAGTCAAAGACAACTGGAAGAGCTTAGCTGATGAAGAAAAGCAACGCCACCAGAGGCAATATCCTGACTATCGCTATCAACCACGGCGCGGTAATAAAGGCATCAGATCTGGCTCGTTGTCAGCGGATGACTCTGGAAGATGTCCCAAGTGTAATCTCCGGTGCATTGCAACCCCTTCAACAATCTCTGCTCCATTTCCTACGCCTTCTCCATCGGAAGGAAGAACTGCTCCATACCCATATACGCCAACTTTGCCTGAAGACTTAGATGGAGCTCGTCGTGAGAGTTTCGACAACTTGCAAATGATGAGACAACGCCTTCCCTTACAGCGACCTGCTCATCGAGAAGTGGAAGATTACGACATTGACTCGCCAGAGATGAAGAGGCGTCGATATAACACTCATGGCGGCTACCACACTATATCATCACCTGGACGAGGAGCAAGGGCACTGTCAATTGGCGCGGCTCGTCCGCGGCCATATCCAGGGACACCTCTTCCTGAGCCGCATTTTACTAGGTCAAAGTCAGGCCCAATGCCACCTCCTCCACGACCAGCGGCGGGAGGACACTGGTCCGACCAGGAACACCGAGGTCGACGCCCTGCCTACGATGAGTCCCTTCGGCTTCCTCCACTGCAAACTACAAACGCAATGTCGCCTACTACGACACCAGAAGTCGATATTAGACAACTCCAGACTCCTGTAACTGGACTTGGCATATCGAATACCCGTGACCCTCAAGCTAGAAGTGTTGAGGCCATGGTGATGTCCATCCCATTCACTCGCAAGATTGCTGTACTTGCTAAGATCAACCCCACTCCGCTCGAATCTGGCACTTCAGGAGCCGGGAACCGCGGTGCTGTCATTGCCATCGAGGGGCCAAAGCCAAGAACGTTAAAGCAAGTTGGCGCCCTCGTTGAGCGAGCTCTCCTGTCCTCCAACGAAGTGGCTCTCAAGACCTGGGGACAGTTATCGGGAAATGAGTCAGACAGTGAGATGCGCGATTCACAGAGTGAAGGAGAAACATCGGAGCCCAACCTCGACTTTGTGTCATGCCTTGAAAAAATGATTCAATGGCAACATAGATCACGAGAGATGGTAGCACACATCACCAGTCAAGCCGAGTTGTTGCGCGGCTCTAAGAGAGAGAGGGATTCGGACTCGCCAATTTCGCAACGTGGCTCTGTAGGAGAATCGGAGAACGCTCTCAGGACATCCCGCGATAGCAGCCCAAAACTCAAGACACCCGTGGCACTGATCAAAGAAGGATTCAGTCTTACTGTGTCCGACTCATTCGCCTGTAGGGTACCCATCTCAGACGCATACGCACCAGTCGATCATTGGCAGTGGATGGCGACTCTCTGGCGCGGCACCATCGGCCCCGACCTTGTGGTATACGTGAAGCCTAGCCTGGATGAAGAGGTTGCGAAGTTTGGAACGGTCGATTTTCGCAGGGGGCTTATGGTCGTCCGCATTGCGGTGGGAAAAGACTTGGATGAGGCCACTGAGCGAAGAATTGCCTTTGAGGTTGTTGAGTGGGTAAGGGGAGGAAGCTTTCGAGAGAATCGTGACAAGCGATGATTGAGATATGATTATCGCGGGACTTGGGGAGACGGCGACATGGAAATCAACATCAGAGAGGCTACTCTCTTGTTAAGGTTAAACCCGGGTATGAGGACAAACATTTTAAGACATGTTCTCAATCTGAGAAGTCATTTGGGGGATTCACTAATGTCGCATCCTTGATGGGAATTAACTTGTTAGGTTTATTTACGGAATAGTAAGGTACCTAGGGAAGGGAGTCAACGGCGTCTGTCTATACACTCAAATTTGTTTGTTTATGTACAACTTGATAAACCAAGCCTGGTGATTGAAGAAACAAAGAACACAGGTCAATGCTAATAATAGCTGTAGATGAAAGAAAAAGGTACCTTTTCCAAAGCTTTGTCCAACAACTGACGTCTTACAAGTGATGGAAGCTTTATTGACAACCTGCAAGCCAGTGGAGATTGAGTTTACCCCTGCATCATAGGTGGATATGTACGTACCTTAACCGCTAAACGCCGGGAATGACTGCCGCCATTAATTTATCCGAAAGGTAAACGCGCCCCGACTTTAGGGAGGGATTGAATTGAAGTACCGCTCCACTACGTAAACAGCTCCCCTCTCGTCTAATTGGTACTGTACGCGACTCAGGAGACAGCACCTCTCTCAACAACAAATTTAAGGCTGGCCACAACCCGCTTCGACAAGCACCTCAAGTATTAGCGGCACCGGCACGATGCCCTACGACCTCGACAACATATTATAATGCCGGATTTCAAGCCTGGGCAAACTGTCCAGCTCAACGATGGCCGCAAAGGCATCGTCCGCTTCGCGGGCACTACGCACTTTCAGGTCGGCGAGTGGATAGGCGTCGAGTTGGAGGAGAAGACGGGCAAAAACGATGGTAGCGTTCAGGGAGAGCGTTACTTTGACTGTCCCATGGGCTATGGCATGTTTGTCAAGCCTATGATGGCCACTATTATTGCACAAGCACCCACACCAAAGCCAGCTGCTCGCAAGCCCGCAAGGCCGAGTAGTTTCGCTCCTGCTTCGGGAAGGGCTTCCAGTGCGGCGGGAGATGCAGGCTTGGGTAGGAGAAAGAGTCTGAATGCTCCCAGCCCGAGTCCGGTCCCTAGGGTGTCCCGGCCGACAAGCATTGCAAGAGTAAGTGTTGATGCGTAGTGGTTCAATTAAATGCTAACCCTTGTCAAGTCTCCTACGAAGTCCCCGACAAAACAGCTGAGTGCTGCTTCGAGTACCACCGTCTCTAGAACAGGCACACCATCGAATGCTCGCGCACCGTCTGTAGGAGCAAAGTCGCGCCCATCAGTTGGAGGAGCACGCACATCCATGGGTCCTCCGCCGCCTACTACTCGAACAAGACAAGTATCTACATCTTCAGCTGCGTCGCGACCTGGAGCAGCAGCACCGAGGACTACGAGTAGTCGCATGTCTTTGGGCGGACCACCACGACCAACATCACGCCCAACATCACGACCAAGCTCGGCCGCCAGACGGACATCTGTCGATTCTCAAGCAAGAAGGGGCTCCTCGGACAGAGAAGATGTCGTGTCTCCTATTAAGGATAATGGAGACATTCTTTCACCTCAGCCCAGGAGCCCTGTTCAGGCGAGGACGAAGGCGCTCGAGAAGCTCACAGGAGGACCATCGCGAACGACCACACCGCCTACGGCACGAAAACCTTCAGCTACGACCACCACAACTCGCCCGGCTGCAAGCACAGCGGCAAGTAGAGAGATTGAGGATCTCAAGGCCAAATTAAAGGTTTTAGAACGCAAGCGAGTCGAGGATCGGGACAAGTTGAAGCAGCTCGAGAAGGTCCAGGGTGAACGAGACAAGTTTGAGAGTGTTATTCAAATGCTGCAACAAAAGTACCAACCCCAGCAGCAGGAGAATTCTGAGCTGAAGAAATTACTGAAAGAGGCGGAGATGCGACTCGAGTCTGTCGAAGAACTCCAGGCCGAGCACGAAAGCATATTAGAACTGGCAACACTCGACCGAGAGATGGCAGAGGAAACAGCAGATGTTCTGAAGGCTGAGTTGGAAGCCCTGAAAGAGAAGGCAGAAGAGTTGGAATTGGAGGTTGAGGTCTTGCGGGAAGAAAATGAAGAGTATAGTAACGGGATGACTCCCGAGGAGCGAGCGGGTACGGGCTGGTTGCAAATGGAGCGGACGAATGAACGATTACGAACAGCTCTGATGAGGTTACGCGACATTACGCAAGAATCTGAAGAAGAGCTGAAAGCTCAAATCTCAGGGCTTGAGGAAGACTTGAAGGAGTTTAACACTACGAAGGAGGAATTCTCCAAGTGCCGCGAAAAGCTCGAGCAGTCAGAAACCGCCGTTGAGGATCTACGTCAACAGCTCGACAATGCGCTTGGTGCCGAAGATATGATTGAAGATTTAACGGAGCGCAACATGAGCATGTCTGAGCAGATTGAGGAGTTGAAGGCTGTCATTGATGATCTTGAAAGCCTGAAGGAGATCAACGATGAGCTTGAGATTAACCATGTGCAGAATGAGAAGGAGATGCAAGAAGAACTCGACTTCAAGGACAGTATCATTGCTGAGCAGGCCCGAAGAGCAGGCCAGCAAGAAGAGTCATTGGAGGATATGGAATACACTCTCTCACGATTCCGTGAGCTAGTGACAAGTCTTCAGAGCGACTTGGAGGATATGAGAGCCTCGCAAGCTGTCACCGAGGGCGAGTCAGAGAAGCTCAACGACCGATCAAGAGCTATGATGGACCTCAACATGAAGCTTCAGATCTCGGCATCCAAGGCCCAAGTCAAGACTATCGACTTGGAACTTCGACGATTGGAGGCTCAGGAAGCAGAGCAGCACTTGGAAATCGTGAAACTCTTCCTCCCCGACTCTTACAAGGAAGACCAAGACTCTGTCCTCTCACTGCTTCGCTTCCGTCGTATTGCCTTCAAGGCAAACCTCCTCAACAGCTTCATTCGAGAGCGACTTAACGGACAACCTCACCCTGGGCACGAGGACGATGCATTTGCTGGATGTGATGCCTCAGACAAGCTTGTCTGGGTATCCAACATGTGTGATCGCTTCGTCAACGACATGACCCACTGCACTATTGAGCAATTCTCCAAGTACCAGAACGCTCTTCACGAGTTGGAGCCTGTTGAGCGAGCCCTTAACGTCTGGATCGACGGTCTACGCCGTGACGAATTGAAGGAGAAGACTTGTGCTGATGAACTGCACCGCACTATTGCCCTCCTGTCTCACTTGGGAGAGGTGCACATCTCGAATAGCCTAGCCAACTATGCTGACGATCTTCACATGAAGGCCATGGTCATGCAGAGCCACCTCGACTCTGCAGCCACCTCTTTTAACACACTGCGAGTCCTCGTTCAACGCGTGGTCCCTGCAGAGGGTGACGACGAGGAGTTGGCCCAACACTTCGCCAAGAAGTCCGAGGCGGTTGTTACTCATACTCGCGGCACCAAGGTCATTGCTGCCAAGGCTGTCCGAGCTCTCCAAGATTTGAGGACGCGATCTCTGTCGCTATTGCCAGATACCAATGAAGCGTTCGAGCAATGCTGTGAGGCGACACAAGAGCTCGCTGATCTAGCACGACAGATTGGTCTTGGCCTCCATGACTTGTTCACGTCTGATGAGGGTCGATCTGAGCCCTATACATACACAGAGGTTCAGTCCGCTGTTCACAAGACAGTCCTCTCTGTAAGCACCTCAAGCGAGTCAGACCTGTTCTCTACCTATCTGTCCAAGTTGCGTGCTGTGACCACACAAATTTCTGACCTGGTGGCACTTGCTACCGATCTCGATCAAGTTCAAGAATTCGACGTTACACCTGCGCCTTGGCGACTGCGATCGCAAGAGCTCAAGGCTCTCAAGACCATCCCTGTTGATGCAGAGGAGGAACTTCGTCGCCTGAAGGAGGAGCACAGCGAGGCTCGTCGCACGATCGCCCAACGTGATGAGCATCTCAGCACTGCTGTCCTTAAGATTGAGACACTCGAGTCCAGAATGCGTGATGCTCAGGCTAACATCGACCGCATCGCTAAGCTACAAGAGGAGCTCGAGGCTTCAGGACAAGAGATTGGTAGCCTCAAGGAGGATATCGAGAAGCAAGATCGTGAGCTCAAGAACCTCGAATCAGAGCGTGACAAGTGGAAGAAGATTGCCAGCGATAGCCGTGCTTATGCTGACGGTGCCGATGCTGCTGGGGCAAAGGCTGGTCAGGAGCGAGCCGTTGCCACAGCTCGCGAGATGGATGCTCTCAAGAAAGATATTGAGAGCCTGCAATCTGCCGTCAGATATCTCCGCGAAGACAACCGACGCGCCCGCACTTCAGAGCAGCACAAACACGAGTGGCTGGCTGAGCCGCTCAAGAAGCCTACTTCTCTCGCTGAGCAGCGCCGCAGCATGATCACAACCGAAGGCAAGGATGTCCTCGGCGAGCTCCTCAAGATGGCATCTTCAGCGTCCATATACGACTTCTCTACCCTGCCCCAAGACAAACTTGCCTGGAAGCCTGTGCGATCGACACCTCAGTACCACGCAGCCAAGCAGATGGAGGACTATGCCAGCTGGGACGCCTGGCAGGAATCGGTTCTTAAGAAGGCCCATGTCCTACAGGGCCAGACAGCCAATGCCGAGCGGAGAAAGAAGATGCCTACAACAGCTCGTCTCCATATTAAGTTGCCCGGCGTAGATGGAAAGGTTGTGCCAGGATCAGGACGTGGTGTTCAGATCGTGGGATCGCAAGAGTGGGAGGCCCTACAAGGGCGTTTGGCTGTATGATGAAGGAATAGTACATACCCCTTTGTGAATTTATCTTTCGACAGTTTTGGTGGATATTGGACGTATCAGAGCAAACGACTGGCAAATCCTCATAGAAGCAAGCTTTGTAAAATTACCCCCTAAATAAGGAGAATTTGAGAATATTTGATCATTTCGTCTCTCTCTTTTTTTTTCATTTGTGATCATGCTCGATTCTTGGGTATCTCTTATTTCCCAGATCATTGCATCTTCTCTACATGTCATGTCCATCCATAGCTCTCTTATGCCTTACCCTTGCCCTTCTTATCCTTCTTCTTCTTACCACTGCCACTGCTCTCCTCACCACCACCACCTCCTTGTGCACCCATAAGAGCCGACATAGGATCTCCACCACCTTGCATTTCCTTCATCATATCCTTAAACAGATTTTCGGAAACGCCGCCTCCCGTCATAGCAGCGCTCAGATATGGCACCAACTCACCCATCTTCCATCCGCGTGGCACGGCAGGTTTGGGATAAGGCTTTCCAGCCTCGGGCTGTAGCTGGCCCCCAATGCGGACACGCAGACCGGGGCTGTCTTCGGTCGTAGGATTATCTCGCAGGTGTTCGGCGACAAGGCGGTACAGATGATGCTTGTTCTTGACAGGGTGGCCGGGTGTTTTCTTGAGTCCGACCTTGACGCGGCCTGGGTTGGCCCAGTCCTTGGGATGAACCTTTTCGGGCTCGAAGAGTGTCGGCAGGCGTAGACGTGAGCAGGCATTCGCGATCTCACGTGCGAGAGGGTCCTTCACTGCGAGTTCGGCACCTACACGTCGACCCTCGGCGCGAGATCGTGATGCGTCGAAGTACACGGGGTAAAGGCATTGGAAGTCGGCGTAGGCAGATCGATCGGCTGAAGCAGGCATGGTACCACCAGCAGAGGCATCGGCGGGGACGATAGAGGGCATCTGGCGAGGAGCTGCAGCAGCGGGAGCTGTTTTAGGGGCGGCGGGCTCGACACGGCGCATGATATCAGAGTCGGCAAAGTCATCGATATCGGCCTCGGCAGGATCAGAGTCGAAGTCGCTGTCCGAGACCTCTTCTATTCTTGGGTGGGACATTTTTGCGGGTTTGGTGGGTGAAGGAGGAGGGGTAAAGTTGGAGGAAGGTTTGGTAAGTGCCCCGGGGTGAGGTCGTATGCGATATAGACGAGATGTCTAGTAGGGAGGTACAATCACGGCCGAAAGACTCCCCTTGGTGATGGCAATGGTCGAGGTGAAGTCGAGGTAGAGATATATGGGGAACAAGGGGGACGTGGAATGTGGCACTTTGCCTGTCAAGTCAAGTTGAGAAGGTGTGGGATGAGCCTCAATGTGGGGTACAGCTAAGGTTGTCCCTCGCTCACCGAGCTGACCGAGAGCAACTCTAACCTGATTGGTAAATTTCCATCTTGAAAATGCGACACTTGAACTATGGTATTCAGTCGATCAATTGGAAAGAGTATGGCAATTTCACGACATCTTAAGCCGGAGGATGACATAGGTTAAAAGCAATAGAAAGTTAATCAATTTATCAAAAACCTGTTTAAGCCACGGTATTTCGATCTCTAAAACTCCAGTCCGTAGCCACTTTGCCGCCCGAAAAGATAGGAGCCTCCTCCCCTTCTGCCGGCCCCTTTTAGCATAATATTAAAGTCTGCATGACCAAGAAGTGGAGGGTTCACCCTCAGTACTAGTACATAGAACCAAGTTAAGATCTGGCCTTCGGTCGATCATGCCGTCAATGACGTAATCGCAATACCAGCCGTGGGTTGTCACTGGTGTGACTTTAGTTATCGTTGATGTGTTTGTTGGTAAACTTCGTATTTGGCGGATGGGCATCCACCTTGAACTTGCAATATTGTCGAGTGCAAACGCCATTGGCGACATTCGGGCACTGAGGATTGTCAAGTCAGCAGAGCACATGAGATTTAGTTCGAAGGGAACTTACATTGTGACCATAAATACAGTCATCGACCTCGCAGTCTTGTCCACTGGTGCAAGGGTTCTGTCGCGCGAGCATTGCGAGGGCATTCCATTCGTCCTGTGACGGCTCGTGGGAATGAACAAAGGGGCATATGTCTATCCGACTGCAGGGTCCACGGAGGTAATGGTTATTGCACAGCTTATCGCTCCCAGACCGACGCTTGATAGTCTCCATGACTTGGATATTAACTGAAACAGGAGGATCGAGGCCGCGAGGTCCAGGGCTCCAAGCTGGCTGAACACGAGTTTTATTGACGGCCTTATTCTTGTCCTGCTTTGGAGGAAGGGGCATAGTCAGCTTGGGTGGGGGACTAGCGCTTTTGGTGACTTTGGCCCAAGTATGTGGAGGTGACATTGATGCAGTACTGGTAGCAGGCGTTAACACAGCAGCTTGTGTTGGCATGGTTGCCGGCGAACTCTGTATCTTAATGCTTTCGGTCCGCTGGGCGCTTGGCTTTTGTGTCAAAGGCTGCGATTTTTCGACTAGCTTGGTTGTGCGAAAGATGCTGCCTTCAAGCTCAAGTGTCTTGAAGCCAGATTTCTCAAGCTCGCGCACCATAGGACCGCCTCGGAGCAGAGAGACGCAACGCGGGGATTCATTGTTCTCAAGAAGCTGATCGAGAAAAGGGGCATATCCTGCATCATGACCGATACCTAACATGATATGCTGGCAGTTTTGGTTTCTCAGATGCCAGCGAGCCGTTTCTGCGTGGGTTAGCCAAGTGCACGAGATCACCATACCTAGAAGTGGTGATTTAGGCTCACCTTGAATCTTGTAATCCGCCCTCTCCTTGCCATACCCAACATCGATAAAGTCAAAAAAGGTCTTGGCTTGTGTGAAGCCCAAGGCAAACTCTCTCATAAGGCTTGGGTCTTCAATGCTCCCGTCACGACACAAGGCTTTGCTGAGACCAGAAACATTGGCCACAACGTGGCAGATAATTTCTAACGAGCCTGTCCGTTCATGGGCACAAAGATTGGCGATGACAGTATGTAGATCACGGGCTGCCTCTTTTCCACCTTCGAGACCTTGGCTGATATAGCGATTGTCAAACTGCGAAATCGTTAACTGGAGCTCACGTCACGACGGCAGCTCTTGGGGGAAGCGAGCCCAGTCGAGGTCAGACCGAACTTACAATAAGACCGTCGCCATCTATCAATATAAGGATGTAAGGATTGGTATTCTGGACCATTTAGTTAGGTTTATTGCGTCGCATGTTCCGATATAAGGTACCTTGATTTCATTGTTCTCAGCCAATACACATTTGGCTCGGTCTTCAGTTTCATCTAAGGTTTTTTGCAGCTCTCTTCGGGACTGAGTCGCAGCCTTCAAGTCGAGCTCTGTTTCGGCGAGCTTTTGTTTAAGCTTAAAGACCTCATCCTTATGCTGATTGTCAAACTGCGAACAGTAGACGAGAACATCCTAATCGAGTCAGAAACAAGGCGGGAATTTGGCGACGGTATAGTCAATGGAGGAGACACAGAGTTAGTTGGGGTGTACAAGGATGAGCATACTTGAAGTAATTTCTCTCTAAGATTTTCCGTCGTGTGAAGCGCCTGGTAACGCCTGATAAAATCTTCCATCTTGGAGGACGGGGAATTGTTTGATGTGGAGTTGAGAAGAGAAGAGAGGTGCGTGCCAAATCTGAGCCTGGCAGGATAGAATATAAGGAACAAAAAGGTAGATCGCTGCTAATCGGTCGCTGCCACCCGACACCTTTCTTTTTTTGGCTGGTCGAAATAATCTTGCAGTTCGTGCCTCGCTCGACCTTTTGTGTACGTTGCGCGGAGGTTAAAGGTAGTAGATGGTAATAAGAAAGAGTTAAAAAAAAAAAAAGATCAGCTGTTGGCCTTTGTCCGATTGCACCCAGCCAACACACACACCCTCCTTCACTCCGTCGGCGCAAGGGGATTGATTGGATGGGGGTGGGATGGATAAAAGTGCACGTTTGGGGGAGATGAGAGGGAAAAGCAAGTCAGTGAGTTGAGTTGAGTTCGTTCCGAGGGAAGCAAAGCAAAGCAAACCGACTGCCAAACCAAGGCCCAGGCTAAGGTAAGGTACCAAGATGGATAGTCGCTGGGGTCTTTCTCGAATTGGAAGTAATGGATTCGTAAGAGATGGAATGGGGATGGTTTTATACCATTGCATGAAGGAGAGTGGAAGTTAATCAAGTTAGATTTGGTGGGCGGCTGGCCTTGTAAAACTTTTTTTTATGTCGTGTTTCCCCTTGCGCCTGCCTAGGTACCTACCTACCTTGCCTTGCCTTACAAAAGCCGAAGTTAGGTTGGCTCCTTCCCGTCAGTGATCAAAAGGCTAAGCAACAGGTTGGCGGGTTAAAATAAAACTCACACACTACACACACTGTACCAAGCACTTTATTGCATCTGAGGAAGCCTTAGGGCAAATATCACGCAACTTATCAAATTAGCTAGGGTCTTAGGCAAGTTTCATCTCATTTTTAATATTGAAATTACCTCAATACCTAAGCTATTCCTTAGGTTTCATATACTATCTCATTGCTGATATCTGATGTGCGGGTTTTATTTTCAACAATACAGTACTAAGGCAGGCTGAGACAGGGATCATCAGCCCATGCAACTGCAGGTGCAGATCCACAGTGGAGCCGCGCGCCAAAAGTGAAAGATCGAACCCCAGGCCAATTGAACCAGGCAATGGATCTATTGATAGAATACGATTGAGGATGAGATGTTTCAGGGCCAACATCATTTATTGAATTTAACACGACCAAAGAAATAACGCGAAATATAGCTATCTAGATTTAATCACCTATCACTCTGAGTTACTACCCTAGATCTTATTCGGGTTGTCACAACGCCCATCATCTATCAGTCTTGTCTGTATTGGTAGCAATGTGCGACTTTTTATGTCACCCGCCTCAGGTACGATCCCCTCCACACTTTTTGCTGTTTGAGCTTGAAAACGCCTTGTCATTGTTGAATGGCTGGCTGTAAGACACAACGCGGATCCCAAAGACATACGTAGGAGACATGAAATATTCTATGAGTTTCGATACTCCCACACACAAACATCATGGGCTGTTTGGTCTTATATCTATCTGAGTCACGGCAACCAAAAAGAGCAATCTTCAATTAATCCAAAAAACCTTAGCCTCTTATTTACCTTTCGCACGCGGCCCGCGGCTGACAAGTCCTTGACGCCTCTAATCTAACTAACCAGGTACCTTAACGTCTATCACAAACAGACTCATCATATCACAGCAACCTCCGAAGCTGGACGCACAGTATCCATGCAAAGGACACTTTTTTTCTTTTTGGACATTCGCCACCACAACAAATAACAAAATTGTTAGTTGTCGAGTTACAGATTAGGTTGCACGGCAGCCCCAACATCGGCTCGTGAGGCCACCAACAGCAGTCCCCGTCTTTGTGTGAGCCTATCCTCGAGCTCATGCCCTCAGCCTGATAATGCTGGCGCCCATGCAAGCTGCATGCTCCGCGTGCCAAAGATATTGCTTTTCCACCACTGCGCAATCACATAGTGCTTCTATTGCCATACTCGTGCGAGTGCATAGCCTAGAGCGCCTCGCCGATACGGAGTATATGCAGTATCCGAGCAGGCGAGCAGGCGAGCCACAAGGCGTGTTGCCTCACAGCCGATGAAGCATGCGTCCGTTATTCTGTAGTACCATGGCTGCGCTTCAAAATAACGACGGCCATTCACTTAAACGGAGACCTTTAGCGGAACTGTCTCGGTATCAAACAGTCTGCCTTGATACATCCAAAGGCATCGGCAGCTGACAGTTGGGCAGCAAACAAGGCTCAATAGCAATTTTTGAGTTACAGAATCTTCCAGCCTGATCGGGAAATCTCATAGCTGCATATTAATGGATTGTATTGGAGGCCACATGCCAGAAAGTGTCAAGTTGAGATTAGGCTGTGATAAGATTCAACTTTGAAGGAACGGCATATGACAGAAAAGGAGAGAACGTAACGTACTGAATTTTCTCGGAAACTCAGTTTGTAAAGTTCATCAATTTGAATTTTTTTCTACTTTTTTTTTTTTTAAAAAAAAAAGAAGAAGAAAAGAAAGAAAAAGAAAAAGAAATATTAAACGATATCAAGAATACCTCCCTCTGTCGCAGCAGGCAACTGGTTCAACATCTGCCAGACAGTATCATCCCCCCACCCACCTCCAAATTGCCACATGGAATCGTTTGTTCCTACACCCCCCTGGCCATCTTCTAGTGGCAGAGGAAGCATAGTCATATCTGGGCCCGCTGTAAGATCGTTATAGACAAGATCACCCGTGGGGAAGAAGGGAGCCATCGTATTCAAGGTATCCGTCGACGGAAGCATCCACGTCGAATCAAGTCCAGAAAGATCACTGTTTCCTAGAGAAGAACTACCAGGCGTTGAGCCTAGATTTGTCTTGCTCGATCCCGCTGTGGAACCAGTAGTTAAAGATGGCATGGAGCCATTCCGAGTCTTCTCCATTGCTCTCTTAAACCGAGCAACGATAGCTCTTAGCACACCTTGCGCGGACTTGGCTAGAGGATTACGGTCTTGCATCGCCGAAAATCTTTCAATCGTCCACTGAAAATGCTCGGTCGTCTTATCTGTGTACTCCGCATGCTCACGGGGAAAGAGGATATATATGGACGCTAGGAGCACAATAGCATCAAAACTTGCAAAGAAGAGCATAAAATTCCTCCAAGAATCAGGCGGTAGTCCTTCGAACGTCATTTTCTGAATCTGAAGCGTTTTTAGACTTGCGTGAATAGCTTCAACTCTGCTCTCAAGGCGGTTGAAGATAAAAGGCCGATGTAGCGCCATCTTACTGAACTCATGAAGACTAGCAAAATAGTATCGACTTGCCGGGTACCAGTGCGTCTCGGGAAGATGATCCCATCGTTTGTCAGGACTCTCCATTCGGAATGAAGGCGGCATATTCTTGTCGAGATCCAAGATCCCTTGATGGATCTCGTCAATCTTTGCGGAATCCATGGGATATGATCCTCCGACTTCGAGGTTCTGAATAGCTCGCAATGGCCCGCAGAGCTCGTAGTTCCATAAAAGTCGAGTGATGGGCGTAGGATGATCATCTTCTCCCCGAGGAATAACTGGCGTCTTATTGCGATTCTGGGGTATAGGTGCGTCAACTGGAGGTGTGGGAAGAGTCTGGTTCCAATCGACCGTTCCTGGACGTCCGAGAATCATGGCGCAGTTGAGATCCCAGAGGGCCAACAGTATATAGATTCTTCTCCTTCTTTGGATCAGCCATTGATTATCAAGGACGCTTTCCACACTTGAGTCCTTGGGCTTGGGATCTAAACTATCGCGATGCATCCCTAGATCCTGTGCGTCGCGAATCGCAATAGAGATGGCGTGCCACTACACAATGTTTTAGTAAAGTCTTATCAGGCATAACATCCATATCACTTACTGCATCTGTAACTTTTGCCGTGAACTTGTGGAACGAAGCCCTCAGAAACTGCGCCTGGACTGTCGCCAACGATAGATGCCTCTTCCCCAGAAGGTCGAGAACTGCCTGGCCCGACTCGCTGTATTCAACAGCCAAGTCCTCAAAGCTCATACCTCCCGCAAACTTGAGTGGATCGAATGTCGGGTCGGGTCGCTCAGGCAAGAGAAGAAGAGCAGTTGCTATTATTTGAAACACAACAGCCGGGAACGCTCGCAGTTCAGGATTTAACCCACGAGGGCCAACATCCGAGAATACCGAGAACGGTAAGGAGTTCCATTCATAGAGCTGTGCATAGAAGATGTCTGGATCAATTGCGTAGTATTGCCAGTTGAAGCCGCGCATGTACATCTCAACGAGTTTCTCGATATAATTCCTAGCGGGAAGTTGGCGAATGATAGCCTTGTACTTTTCCCTCAGGGCGAGTTCTTTACCAGGCGAGCCTCTGGAGGATTCGCTCGATGTGATGTCAGGGGGCCCATCCTCGCCGTCAGTGAGGGTCTCAATGCGTTTGAGAATACCCATGGTTGATGCGCCAGTGTGAGCATACCCCCAGTCAGCCACTTTGGACGATAGAGGTTCATTACACCTCTCGCTAGGTGAGTCACGAGACTGCGATGGAGATGGCCCGGCTTGTTTAACGAAAGTTTCTAGGAAAATTGGTGAGGATTCTGTCGTCTGCTTGTTTTGTTTGCCTTGTTGGGCCTGTTTGGCTGTCGGGGCACCTGTCTCATAAACGCAACCTGATTCTTTATTACGAGACTTGCAATTACCACATGGTAACTCGCGATCGCACTGTGTGACTTTGTTAATAATCTCAATCCATTGTTGATTGATAGTTTAATGTCTTGTAGAACCGACCCTCTGCTTTCTTCGATGGCATTCAGTGCACGATATGACAATTCGTCTCCTCTTTCTCAGGCGCGGGCCATCGTCATTTTCAAGCGCTGCTGTCATGGCGTTTTTCGAAAGGTGAAAATTATAAATAGCGGATCGGCTCATAACATCAATAGCTAGCACATAGGTAAGACGGGTTCGAAACCGGATAGATATCTTAATTGAGGTTAATAAGAAGGTGGAGTATGAGAAGGACTATGTTCGTCTCAGCGGACGAGGATTAGCTTTGAGCTATCCTAACTCCGGGCTTCGCTTCCAAGAACCGCACTGCGTCACCTACAGTGCCCTGTGGGGGCGTCCGTTACAGAAATGGACTTGACTTCAGCCCTGCCACATTCATCCATCTAAGCAGCTGTGCCTCTTACATGGATGGACCCACACGATTGAAGGGTTGAAGGAAGATCTGAACGTGGATATGTAGTTGAAGTGAACTAGGTACAAAGCTCAAGATGATATATGCATTGAAAGCATAGGCGAGAAACCAAATTATTCCGTCGCTGTAAGTCATATTTCATGTCCTCTTTAAAACTTATTCTCGTAAGAGTAATCTTGGATCCTGGATCGTAGATGCAGGTATGGAGAGGAACCAGGCTTATGCAGATGGACCGAAGCCTAGTGCTTAGATGATACTCCCGATCAGGGAATCAAATCTCATTTATCTCGTAAGTGAGGTCCCCCAATGGCTGTTCCCATGGTGTCATGATATTCATGTCAGGCCCAGCAGATGTCTCGATAACTCCAGTGCAGCCCATCTATCACGCCAAAAAATGACAAGGCCATCCCGGCTTCCAATAAGTTCGCAACTTAACGAACCCGCTCCGTGTAAGCCTTCCATGCCGCGGATCGATATCGCTCGGCCTCCTCTTCAGGATCGCTTGACTTGATAATGCCGCGTCCAACAATAGCAATATCGGCACCAGCAATACCAATGATCTTCTGTGGTGTGTTGTACTGCTGGCCCTTACCATCACCCTTGATAGTCTCATTCTCATCCGCGCCCTCGGGGGGCAATTGGCAACCAGGTGTCATATGGATGAAATCGTCTTCGGGTTCGGTGTTGAGGCACTCCTGTGAGACAAAGCCCATGACAAAGTTCTTGTGCTCCCGTGCGGCCTCCACACATGCTTGCGTGTATTCCTTGTTCATGAAGTTGCCTTGGCTCGACATCTGGGCCAGGATAAGCAGGCCTCGCTCGATTGGTGCCTCATCAATGCCAGCGAATACTGTCTCGTCGCCCTCAGGAATCGTCTTCACGAGGCGTGGTGAATCGGCTGACTCGTATTGTTGAGTGACGGTGGTGGTAGAGACGATGCTGCCTTTTCGGCCGTTGTCTGCGCGAACAGGTTCGGGTGCCTCCTTCTGGTTCTCGTTGTCTGAACGCTCGCTATCCTCATCTAGTTGGCTGGCTGTAGGTGTTCCGATGCTGATGGATGTCTTGACCTCGTAGTGGTATCGCTCGAGCCATCGGTTGGCAGCGTTGGCCAGAGATGTGACTGAAGCCTTGCCCGGAACCATGTTGACATTGGTAATGTGTGCCCACTCGATGATGCGCGCAGCACCGCTGGTGTACTGTAGCTCGACCGTGTTGCCAATATCACCAAACTTGCGGTCCTCAAAGATGAGGAAACCATGCTTGCGGGCCAGTGAGGCTAGCTTGGCACCAGTACCTGTCCTAGGGTCAAAGTCCCAGCCAGCCACCATGTCATAATGGGTCTTAAGAACAACGATAGAGGGACCGATCTTGTCGGCGAAGTAGAGAAGTTCGCGAGCGGTTGCGACATCGGCGCTGAGGCATAGGTTCGAGGCCTTGAGGTCCATAAGCTTGTAGAGATGTCGGCTAAGAGGATGAGTAGCCGTCTCAGCTCGGCTGGCGAAGGTCGCCTTGAGGGTCGGATGCGGAGACATAATGCGTTAAAGTTTGTTTGGAGATCCGTTCAATATGATCGAGTGTATGCCAAGAGATGGTGACGACAACGTGGGGTGAGTTGAAGTACGCCGGATGGTATATAGATCTTGGAGTCGCAAGTAATGAACAACCTCAACACTCAGTCTTGCAATTCGCACAGACGTTCTTGACAGTCGGCCTGGCGCAAGTGGCGGTTTGATGGAGGGGAAGCTGGGGAAAATTGAAAAACGGAGACGAGAGCCACAGATAGGAACGAGGGGTGAAGATCCTATTATCTAGCTTCGGCCGAATGGGTCTCGACTGAAACTGTCGTCTGACGTGAAGCGTAAATGGAGGAATAGCGATCGAGAGTGGGAGGAGGATTATGAGGAGGCGAGAGGAGAGAGAGAGTTATAAGAAGTAGACCTTCACAAACGGGACGGGATAAGATGGGGGTTAAAGAAACTGTAGGTGAGAGAGGTGAGAGGTGAAAAGTGAAAAGTGACGATCCACAGCTTGACCATGGATGGAAAGCGACCTCGACTCAGACCAACGCGAGACACAAGGCTAGAGGTCACTACCGCCTAGGTGCTAGTGCTAGGGTACCTTAGCTTAGCTCCAAAGGAAAGGAAAAGGCGACCCTACCTTGAAATCTAAAAGAAGCTAACGCATTTAAGGCCCGAGGCTCAAATTCAGTCGAGTGTAGTATCCGAAGATGGAGGTGTAGAGTACTAGGTATAGAGCAGGGTTAAACAAGAGTACATACATACATACATGGATGCCTCTGTTACTGCAACAGGCGGCGAATGCTACATGTACATATATTCCATACGCACTGCCCAGACAGGAACAGGGGCAAGGATGTTGACAGCAGTCAAGAGAAAATGGCACTGAGATGGACGATCCAGCTTGAAACTTAACTTATCCTGGCAGTTCTGTTTTAGCCGGAGCGGAAAGGCAACCATCTCAAGCGTTGAGCCACAATGGCAGAGAAGAACTAACCAATCGAACTGGCGATCAAACAAATCCTCTTCTGGGGAATTGATCGGAAGTCATCCGATATGTACGTGTACTTGATGACACCTTGTGTATTAATCTATAACACCTCCCTATAATTGCCATTTCTCTTCAGTGACAGACGGGACCCTTTTGCTTCCATCTGATACCAGCGGTAAACAAATTCCTCACTAGCCCTAGGACCCGTCGATTTTACAACTCAACACCCCATACGCAAGTGACGTGTATCGTGGGGGCACTAGAACCGAGAGGTCGAGAAGCCAAGTCAAGACAAGAAAAACCAAAATCATCCGATTTTGAAGTAATGGAACAAGCATACACCTGCCATCGAGGCCTAGCCTGGGCAAGCATGAATATCCGGATAGGGCTTGGCTGCACTTTGCCGATCAGGGATCAGAAACTAGAGAAGCAGGGCAAGATGATCATAGCCAACCCTGGCTTAGATAATCTGTTCAAAGACAGGCCAGGAGGCGGGAGGCTTTTGTGATGCTCAACAAACGCTTTCACATACCAGCTCGTAGTAGCTTGCCCTGCTTGCACCTATTGAAGTGGCTATCAGCGGACTATTGAATTGAGGATGTATTTACAGGCTGCCGAGCTCAATGGAGAGTCAGTCTCGTAAGTTTGAAATACCCTTGAGTCCGATTTCAACCTTGAGTTAGTAGCGACTCCAGCTGTCCAGGTAACTAATCATCTAGTTGGGTTACACGACAGTTCAACTATTGCCGCAAAACACCCGTTTTGGAGGTCATCTCCTTCGATCCGGAGCCAGCGGACGATTAAGGGTGACAGTTGGACATGAGGACTGTAACGCTCAGATCCACAAGGCACAAGGTACATGACTTCGTAGGAACTGGCCGTCCCCAGATGAGTGTTGCCTGCCCTGTCTGGTACATGATAGCTACCTACCTGGATGCCTAAAACAAGGCCATTGCTCATTGTCGGCTAGTAAAGACAAAACAAAACAGGAACACGGGACGATGCGATGCTGGGAGCCATATCCTTGGATGTTGTACTGAAAAGTGCCTGGATTGAATCCGACTGGCACCGTTGCAGACCCTGACAATAACCAACGGGCCAGGCACAGAGTATCTATCACTTGTGATGGACGCGACGCAACGCAACGGAGCAACCGGCAGTGAGATGAGCTAGCTACAGTAGCGGCTTGACCTAACATGGGTTTCGATTTTTACTGCTGCAAGGCACCGCCGTTTACCATCAACGACTACAGTGCTGACTCTGTAGTGGATGGATGGAGGCTTGCTCTAGCTAAGACCTCCGTCTAAGTTAATCTCTTTTCTGACCTTGGCTGCTTGGCTACACGGGATCAACTCGCCTCCCCCAGATTATCAAGATTCGAGCTCGGGCTCTTGGTAATTGACCGACACAAGATCGTCACCAGGGTCTGGGTCCGTCATCCCCAGACTTAGCCCCCCTTGCCTGCCCGTGAGTGACAACCAAAACTCCAGGGGATAGACAGAATTTGAACCCTGGCAAACTTTACTTACAACGCACTTCAACGCAAGCACTCAAAGCTCCTCGACGAAAGCAAGGGTCCCATCTGTCTGTAGCGCTACTGTACGGACGGTACGTACTGTTTCGTGTCTCGGCTATGCCGCAGGACCCTCCACGCTCCGGCAGTCCCGAATCTCTGTCAGAGTTTGGAAACCTTATGCAGCAGCAAGGGGACGAGTTTGGGAATTGCTCTTTTGACACAATTGCCGCTTTTTGCTACAGGTCGCACTAGTCTCCTCAAGTTTATTTAAACTTTTGCATAGATAACCCCTTCAACTGACGTGTCTGGTACTGTACAGCCCACCAATTGATGTTGAGGTATGTCTTTTATGATATCAGGAAAATCGGATTCAGATCAGATGCCAGCTACCGTGTTAGCTAGGTTGAAGGGTAAAGTCTCGCATATGTACTAACTTGTTTAGCTGACCGCAACAAACAGACATGGTACACATTATTCCTGTTTATCAGACGAATTTATACCACTTGGTGTGAAGCTACCAATAGCTTTGGAGGCTTAAGCGAGACATAGATAGAAATGCGGAATGGGCAGTCGGAGTGGCTTGCAATTGAGTTGCCCTGAAGTCGCGGCTAAACTCGGTCGTAGGACATGCGATCATGAGTACCTCCGTTATAATGAATGCACTTCACTTGGAGAAAAGCCGAGTCCTCAAGACGCACACTCAGGTCTTTCATGTAGTTTCATTGAAACCACCTAGGTAGGTATTGTGACCAATGATTTGGGTTATTTAGAGACCACTTCCCAGGTTCATTTGAACTTTGTTCACAAATGAGGCTGTCGATTGAAAGCTGAACCCATAGTTACACTGATCGGGTTGCATTAAAGTGCTGCTTCTATCAAATGCGGGAAACCCTCCTTGTGTGCTTTTGCATAGGTTATCCTGTCCGTATAGCTTTTGACCTATAATTGACATGTGAAGACCTGACTCGCAGGCCTTGATAAGGTTGTGCGAAACCCGTACGACAATGCGTGCGACTGAATCAATACTCATCAGTAGTTAAATTCCGGGATGGCCTGGGCTTATTCTGACTTCAAGTAGTAGGTTTCATGGTTGGTAAGGTGTCATGATAACCTCAACTGCGCCTCCTAGAAGCATCATAATCATCTTGCCACTAATGCATCCAATATAGAGTGATCAACCCTCCTACTCTGGGCCGTTATCCTGCCAGTGCGTTGAGACTAGTCCGGATATACTACGTATGGACCTCAGGTATTGATTGACAAGAGAAGTCATGATGCGCAGGGTAAAAACATATGTTGTCCTTGCGCGAACCGAGGCTGACATCTTTCTCTGGCACGTACATAGCAACATAGAACCTTGAGTCTCGAGGTCTTCAGATGCAAATCATACGTCTTGATAGTGAGATGGCGAGTTGTTCGCTGGCAAATATCCAAGAAAACGGCCTTGGAAGTGGACCCTCTGCCCTCTTTCCAAGCTGACAATTTGCCATGAGCGGATATAATTTCAGGGGATCAATTTGTGACTGGTGTGAATTTGGGGGAGTTCTTGGCTTGGAGAAAGCGGGCAAATCACACCCCAGATCCCTTAATTGACACGCAGCCAAGCTCTTAACATGTCCGAGCCTACCGAAAAACCACCCCTGTTGCTCGCTTGGCGGGAGCATCCATCTCATGAAAGGGAGCCTCTCAGCACCCAAGCTTCGCCGTCATCACACGTTAGCAGTAAGAGAGTTAACTGACCTCCACCAAATAGTCTCCAGTTGGAGCTCCCTCCTCCATTTTTCTCCTTTCCTTCAACCTTCACATCCACTCCTTTCGACTTTTTCAACAAGTCTCCTTTGTCCATCTCCCGCGAAACGTACTGCTTGCCATTTTCACTTGGCAAGTCACTTCGATAGCTTCAACAGCGCCAAGTAATCCCTGCCCCTTTCGCAGACTCTGCCGTTATCTCGACCAAGACGCCGCCGCCCGCCGCATGATAAGCCACACCACATTGGTCATTGCGATAACTTGAAGCTTCACCCTCACAAACACAACCTCCTGAACAATATGAGCCCACGAACTCGACGACAGGCTGCAAAGGCCCAAAGCGCTTCTGCCTCTGATTCCGAGCCTGAAGTTAAGTCCAACGGTAATGGCGCTGCCAACGGCGTCGCGGATGCTTCGGACGATACCCCTCGCGAGAACATCTTCCTCTTTATCCCCAACATTATTGGTATGATAAGCAGAATCCTTTCGGCAAATTGTGTCAGCATCACTAACACAATCTTCTAGGTTACGCGCGCATTGTCCTCGCTATCGCGTCCCTCTACTACATGCCCCTCCATCCCCGAACTTGCTCGTTCCTCTACAGTGTCTCATGCCTTCTCGACGCCCTCGATGGCTACGCTGCCCGTATCTATGAGCAGTCCACTCGCTTTGGCGCCGTTCTCGACATGGTCACCGATCGCTGTACTACAGCCTGTCTAATTGTCTTTCTTTCTTCCGCTTTCCCTCGATGGGCTATTGTCTTCCAGGGCTTGATTGCTCTTGATCTCGCCAGCCACTACATGCACATGTACGCTACTCTTGTTGTCTCGGGCACCAACGCCAGCCACAAGAGCATCGATGAGAGCAAGAACTGGCTCTTGCACCTTTACTACACCAACAAGGTTTGTGCCTCCAACTCCACAGGCCCTTGCCAGTTACTAATAGCGTCCAGAATGTCCTCTTCGCCCTTTGCGCCCTAAACGAGCTTTTCTTCATCGCGCTCTACCTCCTCTGCTTCTCGTCTCCTCTCGTTTCGCCCTACCTCATCAAGCCTATCGCGACTTCCGGTGCGGAGCTTCAGGCTGGTGCTCAGGTCAATACTTCGATTCTTGCCCAGATCTTCCCCGATCCCTTCAGCCCTGCGGCCCTCGAACTTGCCCGTGCGAACAAGATGGACTCTACAGTGCCCTGGATAATTGCCGGCGTTAGCTTTCCTTTTATGTTCCTGAAGCAATTCATCAACTGCGTTCAGCTTTACAACGCCAGCTTGGGCCTTGCTGAGATCGATATCAAGTCTCGCCGAGAGCAAGGTCTCCCCCGACCCAAGCCCAAGAAGGCTTAATTTCAATGAGCTCTTATTTCTTAGGTCTTGTCCAAAATTCGATAAAGACCGAAGTGGGCAATAAATAAAGTCTCTGTAATGCCTGCGAGATACCTCGCAGACCTCACCAAATATCATTTTTATGACTGACGACACAACGGGTTTTAAGTTGTGTCTGCAATCCGTTTCAACGTGCTCCTTCTTGGCAGGGGGCAATCAAGTAGGGAATATTCGAGGGGGGGATTACGGATCCCCCCTTACTGCATGGCTCGGCGTAAGATGTGCGGTTTTCAAAGACTCTGACTCCGGAGGGGAGGAGACTTACTGGGCAAAAGTATTGGAAGAAGCGGCATCCTCGAAAGCAGGAGGAGGAATAACACTCGCTGCTAGAGGAGATAATCGTGGGAATCTTTGTTTTCACTGGGATTTAGCGGGTGAACGTTTAGACTTCGTGGTACACTTTTCTTTTTCTTCTCTATGGCCCTCCCCTTTGTTTTTCTCTCGGCCTATACTTTGTTAATAGTAGACGATGTCCATACACTCGCTGGAAATGAATAACTTCACAACATGGTTCCTGAAGAACCTGGTTCGGATGTGTCGGTCTATGTTTAGATATATGGAGGAGTCCACAATATGGATCAGAGCGCATACAAAACCAGCAGGCATACATACTCGGCATCACTCTGAGTCATTAGGAGCATGGCTATTAATAGCAGAGCCAAAAATTTCACCCGAGCGTCATACATGGGATACGTGAATGCTCCTTGCTGCATTGCTTGCAGCATAGGAGTATGGACATCTCAGTTTAAAATCGAACAATTAACAAAGTGGTATATTCGAACACAAGTAGGTTATCACCTCAATAGGGCCCTGGACTTAATGCTCATAGCTCGAGCAGGCGTCTACGTACAACTCCTTCGCAATTAGTGGCTTCTTGCATCTCCTGAAGGGGAAACAACTGTCTGCTGAGGGCCCTTCTGAGCGGGATGGACATCTCCCGAGTCATTACCATCAACGAGGCCAGCATCGAAGGCACCGGCACTTGTTGAGTCAACAGGCGCAGAAAAGCCATACCATGCTACAACAGCCACGCCGAGGATACCGCAGATGCAGCTGAAGACGAGCGCAACGATACCGCGAGGAGTGAAGCTTGAGAATGTTAGCGGACCTCTCGTGAGTCAAATGGCAAAAAGGGACTCACCCGGAAGGCAAGGGCTTAGAAGGTTTATTCTCGCCAGTGAGATCGAGGAAGTTCTCAGTATTAGCAGCCGCATTTCCTTTGGAAGGCATGTTGGCAGCAGCGCAGGCGTCCAAGTGGTTCTTGGGAATCTCAATGGTCTCCTGAAGGGCAAGAGGGTCTTCAACGAATGTGGCAATGAGACCTGAGACGACGTGCCATTCAATGTGACAGTGAAATAGCCAAACACCTAGTATAAGCATCAGTTAAGCGAGTTCTTTGGCATACGGTTTGACACGTACCTGGGTTGTCGGCCTTAAAACGCATAACGATGTTACCTTTGGGATAGATAACAAGGGTATCGCGTCGCATGGGAATCTTGGGTAGGTTGCCCTCAGTGACATTGGCATCGGCCCAGATACCAGCCTCCTCTTCAGAACGGTAGACAGACTGGAAAGCGTGGCCATGAAGATGGAAAGGGTGACGGCCGGAATCAAGATTGTTCACAACCAGCTGTACGATCTCATTCTTTTTCAAGACGATAGAGTGTGTATAGGAGCCGTATACAGTGGCATCCTCAGCGTCTTTGCCTGCACTAAGAGCCGTGTAAAGGGTGGGAACCTTGGCTCCAACATAGGTGATGTTGTTGAACCAGGCGTAGTTCGCTCCATCCTTGAGGTTTTCCATCTTAACATCAAGGGTCACCTCCTTATCAGGCTTTCCAAGAATTTCCATCTTGTCGTATGGGACAAGGGCCATGTCATCGAAAGGGTCCAAAGTCTCAACAGTGGCTGCGTCTGGCTTATCGGCCTTCGTGTCGTAGACGAGCCAGCCACTGGCATTGTAGTTAAGATCTTTGGGTAGAACATCAAAGAGAGTCTATGAGGGTGTGAGTTCTTGCCTACTGGCTGTTTCGGGGGTTGTAATACTCACAGTGTCCATACTGGCAACAATTGGGAAGTTTTTAGATGTGTCCTTTTTGGTAGTGAGCAAAAAGCTGACACGCTGGGCAGCCGAGAGGTAGATCATTTCAGCCTCGGCCTCCTCGGTGTAAACACCGTCAACCTCAACAATGCGCATTTTATGACCCTCGAACCAGAGGTATTGGCCCGCAAATGCACCCATATTGATAGTGCGGAACAGATAAGTAGTTTCGGGCTTGACAGACAGGGTGAAATTTGTGGTTTCGTTCATCAGAGCGTTGTTGGGCACAGGCTCGGCGCCTGAGGGGTTAGACTTGCTCATGAATTTGGGGATGAGGTTTTGCATCTCGTCGTGATACCAGTCAGAGAGAGAGAAGATGACCTCCTCATCATACTTATCCTTGTATGGGAACTTTTTATCGTGGACGATAAAGGGAGCACGTAGACCGTCAGGGTACTGGGCAGCAGTATGGCTGTGGTACCAGTAGGTGCCTGGCTGCTCGACCTGTGGGGTAGATATGTTATTTCGTGTGAACATATAATGGACAGTTTGGAACCTCTTACGGTGAAGTTGTATGTAAAGCTGGTTCCAGGCACAATTGGACATTGACTAACACCAGCAGGGCCGTCCATATGCGTGGTGCCGTTCATGTAGAGACCATGGAAATGCAGAGAAGTCGATTCATTGCCCAGGCTGTTGTGGGCATTGATAATGACACGATCGCCAATGTCGACCTCGATTGTAGGGATAGGCCACTTCCCATTGATGCCAATAACTGGACGCTCGAAAGCATTATCAGGATTGGCTCTGACCCAGCCGATATCGAAGTCAAACTTCTTGGTAGCTGCTCGAGCAAGCTGAGGAAGGGCGAGCAGCAATGCTGCCTCAACCGACAAAGAGTTGAAGAGCATTTTGAGAACACCAGAGCCCAGATCGTCTCTGGTTCAACAGCTCGAAGTATGAAGAGGGTATCAGAGTGAGGAGGAGAGATAAAACGAGAGGTGGAAGGGACAGGCCCAAGTACGGAGGTATAAGAGCCTGTGACGCTAGCGAGTAGAGCACGATTTGGTTGTGCAGGTCAAGAGGCAAAGAAGAAGGCTTAGATGGATCAGACAGATTGAATAGATTAGATGGATAAAACCGGAAGCAGATTAAGTCCAAGATGGGGGTTGATGGGATGATGAATTCATGGCATGGACATGAGGAAAAGAAGATGCATCTATGTTCTTAATTAGAGCTTGCGTAGCACCAAAACCAGAAAGGCAAGGTACCTACAAAGTGGTAAAGGCGATACCGAAAGCCGGGAGTCAAGAATCGCCTAAAGACAACCTCGGAGCTACTGTAGGCTGCTAGGTAACCCATGTTGATCTATGCATGGGAGGGATATAACTCGGGATGAACGTCCGACTACTGAGTCAATTCTGCGGCGCCAAACGTGGTTGACACACAGAAATGAAGTTGGCGCATCATGATTGATAGAACTTGGAATGAGCTGACCGAGCAGAACCAGAACCGCGGAATCAGAGCGCGTGAGAGTGTGAATGTGGTTGTTCTAGACGAGAAAGGGTCAAGCTGCAGATGGATAAGATGAGCAGCTGTTGATCCATCATGGCTTGAGGAGGCTTGAAACCATTGAGAATTACCATGTAAGTGCATAGATACTAGTGAGGGTGGAGAGGGAGAGAAGAAGAAAGTCGTTAACTATACGAGGTTAGTAAAGGCCAGGACATAGCTGAACCTTGCCGTTTTCTGGTTAGCTCATAGCTAAATGATGACCCCACATTGAGCTTCATCTTATCAATCGCAACCTCTTCCTCGTGTTTTTCCTCATCTAATGCCGCTAACGCTCTGTGGCATATGATTCGCTTCAGTGCTCAGACAAAAAGCCCAGCAAGAATTGAGTTCCAAGTGGTACCACATTTTTCGGCACAGACACTCCCGATCCCTGACTGTTCTTCTAAGGGTCCACGATCTCCCTACCTATCTCATGCCAAGCCGGGTCACCCACAGCTAACATAAGCGCTGCAGCCTCTTGGCGATCGCTCTTATCCTCCAAACCCGAAGACATTTGACTCTGTTTAGCCAGATTGAATCAAGGATAAGGTTGAGAAATTGCTCCTCGAGTCTTTTTTTATGCTTATCTGGTGGCACGAACACGACATTACCATGCCTCACAAAAAGAGGATCCCACGGCACGACTGAGCCGAAGCAGCAGCCACATGGTCTCGATTAGACTTAGACGATCCCATGTGGACCCTGCAACGGTCGAGAAGCCATTCCATGGTTCCAGGAAGCAGAGAGTGGTCCGACAATTCACAGGCCTCTCCAATAAAACAACATCACAAGCGAGACCAATCTTGGAGGGACATTGACATTCCACTCGACCTTTTCAGCCGCGGCTTGCTCTAACCCTTGAATAGCTAGCTATATGTCATCTAGCTTGATGTTGGTGATGGTGGTTGCTTCGGATCAGATAATGATAATCTCCTGATCTTTCTGATATGATAACTTTGATCTTGAATCAGCAAGCAGGTCATGCCACCCTTGACCGTCAGCGGCTTGTCTAGATGCAGCTGGTTTGGTGCGGCTGAACTGTCACTGCCAACCATCCTACGGAAGCTCGCCGCTTCAGAGCGAATCTTGACATCTGGAGATTCCAAATTTGCCTCATTCGAGAGCCAGGGTCCTGGCATAATACCTCCCTCCATTCTAATGAAACTTGGACGACAGTTTTTCCGAAAACCCACCGTGATTACCCATGTCCAGTTCGACACAAGTACGAGTACATCGGCACTTGTCTCTTGGCTTGAGTCCGAGACCGCATTGTGGGATGCTATGAGACATGGTGCTATCCTAAGCTATCACTGTAGTACGGCAGCCTTGTCAATTGAGCTTCATTTGTGTCTTGCAATGTTTTCTCTGAGCTCTTCGCTTGGAGAATTCACGATGGAGGTCTGAGGTCCATCCCACGTTAAGCAACAAATAAGCAGCAGCCCGATTGCGGGAAATCCAGCATTCACACCCTCAATCTACAGTCATAAGATTATCTGATTGATTGATTAAGGTCGCCCCAAGAGGAAACATCCCACGTTGCGGCAATTCTTTGCCGAGCGTTGACGAGCTAACTTAGCAGCAGCAAGCCACCAACCATCCAACAACCTAGACAGGTCCGATCATGGGTTATTTTCTCACCATCGCTCGCTCTGGTATTCGCATTCCGCGCTGATCCATGCTGCATCTCAAAAGTGCAACTCGCCTAAGTATCTAGGTAGGGTAGCTAGTTACTTTAGCTTACATTCAAGGTTGTTATGCGAATACTAAATCAGATCGCGTGTCTTCTGATCCCCTGCTCAAGCTTTTCTTCTCGTAAGAGTAAGGGTCGAAAAGTTATCTGATCTGCAGATTGTGATATCCAAGTCATTCACAAGCTTCTCCGATCCCAAAAGGAACCAGTGTAACGCAGAGTTCAATATCTCTGTTACCACACCCTCTTTTCAACATTCCCATACTTTTCACTTTGCTGTATCACTTTATACTTGATCTGAGACAACTCCCCTCTTGTCTTAACCTCAGCTCAGCTCTTTTCACTCTATTCAACTGCAGCCCACAACCAAGTGTCACCATGGCCGTGGATGTCTTTGCGGTTCCCGTCTTCCTCGTTGTTTTTCGAGAAACTCTTGAAACAGTTATTATTGTTTCAGTCTTGCTTGCTTTCTTGAAGCAGACGCTTGATGGTCCCAATGGCGACATCAACGTGTACAAGAAGCTGAGACGACAGGTAAGTCAACCACAGACATTACTACAATGGTATTCAATACTGACAACTTCTGAGGTCTGGCTTGGAACGGGCATTGGATTTTTCATCTGTCTGGTTGTTGCCGCCGCCGTCATCGGCGTCTTCTACACCGTTGGCAGAAATTCGTGGGAGAAGAACGAGTACTACTACGAAGGCGCCTTTTGCCTATTCGCATCTCTTATCATCTCCATCATGGGCGCTGCTCTGCTCCGCATTGGAAAGATGCAAGCCAAGTGGCGAGTCAAGCTGGCAAAGGCCCTCGAGTCACCAATCAAGGCTGGCTCCAAGGGCTGGTTCAAGCAGTTCGTGGAGAAGTACGCCATGTTCGTCTTGCCCTTTGTCACTGTCCTTCGAGAGGGCATTGAGGCTGTCGTTTTCGTTGCTGGTGTGTCATTTTCCGCCTCGGCCAAATCAATTCCTCTCCCTACTGTCGTTGGCCTCTTTGCTGGCTGCTGTGTCGGCTACCTTCTTTACAAGTAAATTATCCTGTATATAGGGCCAATTGCCTCCAGTTGCTGACTTGATATTCAGGGGTGGCGCGAGCACCAAGCTCCAGCTCTTCCTCGTTCTGTCGACCTGTCTCTTGTACCTCGTTGGTGCTGGTCTCTTTTCTCGCTCTGTCTGGAGTTTCGAGATGGCTAAGTGGAACGAGTACATTGGCGGTGAAGCTGATGAGTTTGGCAACGGAGCTGGATCTTATGATATTGACCAGAGCGTCTGGCACGTTGATGTAAGCCATCATCTCCCAATTCTACCCTCATATTCTAACCACTCGTAAGTGCTGTGCGTCCACCGATACTATCCAGAATGGCTGGGGAATTTTCAACGCTATCCTTGGCTGGACAAACTCGGCCACTTACGGCTCAGTCATTTCTTATAACCTATACTGGATCTGCGTTATGGCAGGCTTCATTATCATGCGATTCAAGGAGACGCATGGCAGACTGCCTTTCCAAAAGGCAAAGGCCCCTGCTGGCGCTGCCGATGATACCGAGAGCCACGCAAGTTCTACTCCCAACAACGGTCCCACTGAGAAGACCACTACCGCTTGATTCAAGATGTAAAAGAAGGCCGGAGGCTTTTGGGAGGACAGCTTTGTATGATTTGGTTAGCTTTCTAAGGACTCTATGAGTCTAACGTGGTCTATATCCAATTATATGCAACAAGCAAGACTTGATTTCTTTTATCAACTCTCAGGAGTCCAGTCCCATTCGTCGGCCATGAACATAGCCTTTGCCATTTTGTCTACGTACAGAGCTCCCTCATAGCGTAATCTTTGATCGTTTGCAATAGCTCGTGTGAACTGAAATTTCTTCGGGGGGCTGTCTTTGTCGTTAAAAGTGTGCTCCTTCAACGCCAGCCATGAAATTTCAGTCGGTCGTTTCTTCCAGTCGGCATAAGGTATTGTAATGACACCGGCTGACAACATTGACCGCATGTAGCTCAAAATCGGCTCAAGACGAACTCGAAGCCCACAGTTGGTGTGATGTTTGTCAATCTGATAGCTTGGGCACTGTTGGAGCGTTGAAAGTAATTCCTCGATCTCGATCATCGCAGTATCAGGTACCATATTCAGAGATGCAGGGCCATAGTCCACAAGGAAGATCAAGTTCTTGTTTACAAGAAACTTGAGCATTTGACCAAGTTGGTAAGAGTCACATGCTGCACTAGAATCGTATCCCAGCTTGCACTGCCTCTCTCGGGATGAGAACAATGCTAGGAAATGGCGTTGGACGGAAGATACAGTGTTGAGGATACACTCACGCCGGTGCCTAAGCTCCTCTGTACGAGAGTTAGTCATTATCTACGCCCACAGTCATATCTGCACTTACCTTCTAAGCCGTCAGGTAAATTCCACCATGCAGCAGTCATATCGGTATCGGGATCATGGAACTCACTCCAGAGGCTCGACCCTCGCATGATGAGCTCTCTGGTTGACTGTTGTAATCGCATAGGCTGCCCTAATAGCCACGCAACTAGAATCTTCTGGCGCAACACCTGCTCTATTTCCGTAGGTCGCCCATCCTGACTTCGCAGAGGCTTGTTCGACGTCAACGGCCACTTGAACTTTAGTTCTGTGTTCAGAACGCGAGCTACAGCTGCCACGCAGTCGAAGCGATCAGCAACGATTGCTAGTGTGGTGACGTAGGACATTGTTCCACGAGACGTCTTTGTAGGCTTCTGGTGGATGATATTGAGAATATCTTCCATGGCATTCTCGCGTCCCGCAGCTTTGGTGGCATCATCATCGTCGGTAATTGGAATCCAGGGTAAGTCCTGAATATCGGTCTCTTTGGTATTGATCTTTAACCGGGCAAGCTTCTCATGTACATCTGAGATGAGTTTGGCTTCTCTAAACTGAGAGTTTGAGAGAAGGTTTGAAAAGTACTTTGAATGCTTCTTCAATGCTGCCAAATTAACCCGATATGCCACCCGAACCTTTGACTTCAAAGTTGAGCGGTCAGGGGGCTGAGTACCAGCTTTTCTGCTCGCAGCAAGCTCGGCTTTGCGAGTTTTGTTGAGAGTACTGATGGAAGTCTCAAAGGTTACATCCAAGACAATGTCACCAGCGGGATCGATTTCTACCAGGGGAGGCAGGTCTTTTTTAGAAGCCTCTGACCCGTCCGCCTCGGCGGATGCTGTAGTCCCAGACTCGCCCATTTGCTAGGTGATGGGATTTTGTCGACATGGAGATGTCACAGCCTTTGTAGAGGCTCAAAGGATGAATAGGCTGAATGCCGCGAGTTGATAGTGTTTAGTTGAGGAAAAGTCTTTATAAGGGGTCTTAAGAAAACGATAAGATCTGAGGTCTGGTTGGATGGAGACTGGGGATGACGTTCAACTGCAGAGTACGTACCCCGCCACTCTGCTCTTCCTGAGGAATAAGTTAATAGGACCACAAGAATCTGACCACTTTCCTTGAGGGACTTGTATCTCCGAAAACTAGTGGACTGTCATAAATGAATTTAGGACTTGTCTAATATACTAATATATGTCTCACTCCAAGGCATCCCCTCAAATTTTCATAGTCTTTCAAGTGTCTCAATGGATCGGCCCAGGTATTGGTGGTACCATCCATGTGTCTGGGGCAGTAAAGTTCGTGGAGACAGCCCTGAGTCGTTGGCTTTAGCGGCTGCACAAAGATTCCCGCCCCTGATCCCGATGGGATCCCCGCTAAATTCTCGTTGTGCCGCCTGAAGCCTCGTTTTAATAAGCCTTGATTGGTCAATCTTTTGTAAGTGCGAACCCGGCTTCGGAAGGCTCCACTCGGGAAATCAATGTCCAACATCGTCACTTTCCGACTACCAACAGAACAGGGCAGACCCAGATCCTCCGTCCTTCGCCCATTTTCATGGCGTAGTTTCATTACAAGATTGAACAAGTCATCTACCGAATCAACACTTGGACTATCTGGTCTGCCCTCATTCACACGCCAACTCGACGACTTCGCATACGTCTACTACGGATCAGGAACTGGCGATATCCTATATAACCCGCTCTACAACGCAACTACCTTTCGACGAACTCGCCCGATGGCATTGCAGACAGTAGCCTGCACAGCGCACCAGTTCTTCAAGGGACGCTGATGATCGAGAACTGGTGAACCCAGCTCTATATACCTTTCTTTTCCGACAATGGCCCCATTTACTCGTGCCGTCAATTCAACAACAACCCCTGCCATTCAGCTCCTTAGGATCGCAGCTCGACCGTCAGTGAGCTCGTATCGCCTCTCGCGCCCTGACACGTTGCAGCGAACACAATTATCGTCTGGCTGTATTGATTTCCCCCAAAACCTGGCAACATATTCAGCATGCGCGACTTGGCCCGGAAATTCTCGACAGCCTCGGCTTACACGCCCGAGATCGCCGTCCGACCATTCGTTACTGCCGGTAGTTGAAACACATCAGCGGGAATTTCATACCTACTTTGTGACGCATCTCCCTTCGTCATCTGTCCATCCTGACTCTCGCCCTCGAGGACCTGGCCACAAACTTCCTCGCGATGCTGCGACCCCTCACACTCCAAGCGCTGGGCCAGTCCCCGCTGTCACCCCGCCTTATATCCCATCAACCCGAGACTTGACCGTAGTACGCATTCCAATGCGGAGGGCGAAACATCATCTTGGAGTCGCGACAGATCGAGGAAGTCGTCCTTACAATGAGGATCGAGAACAAGCTGGCACTATCAGTCTTCCGGCGTTCGCAAAGAGAGCGCCCAGGAGCGTGCAACAAAAGCCAGGTGAAGCCACGGCAGCGGACAGCGCTTGGGGAGACCCTCAGATCTTCTACTTTGGCGTTTTTGATGGCCATGGAGGAAGCGAATGTGCCGATTTCGTCCGTGATGAGTTGCCCGGCTATATAGAGAAGGCTTCGGAAGAGTTCGGGCTGCAGAGCAGCTTACGAAAGAAGAAATCAGGTCGGGAAGGTATTCACAATCATCGCCATGATCACAAACACAAGGAAGTTCGCACAGCACAGTCAATTCAGTCAACCAAGAACCCCTCGACGAAACGCGAGGCGCTCGATGCTGTGCCAATGAAGGGACCAGAGGAGGTGAAGAATGAAATGAATGTTCCTAGCAAGAACAATGGTGGTGTACCCGATAAGCCAGTACATGGCGAGCGAATTCACAGCGCAACATCGCCCCCTGCCCCTGTCTCAGACCTTGCAAAAGCAATTCGTATGGAGAAGAACTTGGTCAAGGAATACCGAGACACTATAGGTGGCTATTTCAGACGCTTTCACCCCGAACACTTTGTTCTCTCGCGAGACGACAGCTCGGTCGAAGGACACAAAATCACGATAGAATCAGTTCTCACATACGCATTCTTGCGAGCTGATCTCGACTTTGTATCTGCCCAAGCACGAAAGCTAGATTCAAATGATACGAAAGCGGCCGACACCCCCGTTAACAACGATGAGGTCTTTGGCCACCCGTCCACACCCTCTGGTCATGGCATAGGAGGTCCAGCACGCTTTAAGGGAGGTTCGACAGCCTCTGTAGTTCTTATCTCGACACCTACACCGGCACCCTTTTGGCACCCAGCGGCTCAGTCCACCTTGCTATGCGCTCACGTCGGCGACAGTCGAATACTTCTTTGCGACACCGCCACGGGTCTGGCACAGCCTCTAACATCCGACCATCACCCTAGTACCCCCACAGAGAGCCGTCGGTTACGACGCTATGCGCCTGCCGGATCAATGGTTTCGGGTGATAGTTTCGGCGAGGAGCGCATTGCAGGCCTCGCCAACAGCCGTGCCTTTGGTGATATGGGAAGCAAGCGCATTGGTGTCTCGGCTGAACCAGAGCTCACACGAGTCGAGATGGGTCCTGCTCAGTACTCGTTCCTTGTTCTCATGACGGATGGTATCTCGGGCACTCTCAGCGATCAAGAGATCGTCGATGTCGTCAAGGAGGCCCGCACGCCTGAGGATGGAGCTCGTAACATCGTCAAATATGCCACTGAAGTTTCTTCCGACGGCGACAATGCAACTTGTCAAGTCGTACGACTAGGCGGCTGGGAGCGTCGATCCGAGGGCGGACTGGGTAGCTTGGGCACCAAGGAAATCCGCGATGCTCGAATTGCAGAGGCGCAAGATCCACGACGAGGAAAGAGGTGATTGGCGCTGTCTTTCACGATGAGGAGACTCTTTTTATTTGGATATCGGTACGGCAAGGGAGCGGGAGCTTGAATGATGGGAAAATGGGACAAGATCTAAGATGGAGCATTCAGCTGTGTTTTTTTTTATCTCGGGAATGTCATTATTGCTTTAATTCTCATTTGTACTGCATGGGATTAGGAGTTCTCAGGAGTACCAGATGGCAACATAGCGAGCGCTTAGGGATCATTGTCGTCACTTGGGCTATACCAACTTTGATACCCAGCCAAGACAATACGATATGTAGCGTTGTATTAGAGCATGTACGATAATTCAAAACTCTTTGTTATTGAAGGGATAAACGCATCCTTAGTGCTCTAAAAACAGTTTCCTCTTCTCTCCCGGGTATTGGATATCAAGCGGCCGTTACCTATTCATCCCAGCCTTTGTTCCCGGCTATTCCTAAACGTTCCTTATCCAAACCTGCAAAGTCCCGTGGTCGTATATATCATTCCCCAATCGTGTTTTTTATCCTGCGTTTAAGCCAACCTTTCTAGTAACCGTGTCGTGAACCTGGATATTGACCCCAACCGGGAGGTTGCTGGCCGGGAGGTGGCCCACCGTAGCCTTGTTGACCATATGGAGGATACTGAGGTGCACCATAACCCGGGCCTCCGTATTGTTGAGGAGAGGGAGCCCCGTACTGGCCTGGTGGGGGAGCCCCATACTGGGGTTGAGGAGGGCCGCCATAGCCGCCACCGTATGGGGGCTGCGGTGGAGGAGCACCATAACCGCCCTGCTGTGAGTGTCCAGAATTGGATCCTGCATAGTGAGGGTTCTGACCATAGTCAAACGAAGATTGGCTTGGTGGTGCGGGAGAGCTCGAAAGGTAGCCCTGCGCCGGGTTACCATCTCTACCCTCCATTGAATCGAGATCGCGAGTCTTGACTTGCGACCACAAGGATCCCGCAACCTTGCCATGTCCTGCGTTGGACATATCGCCAAATGTCCCGTGGTTGCAACCTCCACCACCAACACTGCGATTATTGTTGCCCTGAACTTGGTTAAGGATGTGGTTCTTGTGGTTCTTGACAGAATCGGAAGAGAGAAGATGGGCAAGCTCGTGGCGGCGAGGATGCTCATCAGCCCACTTCTTTACAGTCTTGAACATGTCGCGCTGGATCTCAATGTGGTCGTCGCGAGCAGCTGGATGGTGGAATGCACGGAGAACGTCGTTAACGACCTCGTCCACGGAGACACCAGTGTTTTCCCAAGCATAAAGAACACGGCTGGGAATATTAGCTATCGTCCTTGACCAGTAGAGCTGGGGTTACTTACGGAACAGTGTACTGAAGGATGGTGGCGGCGATGCGTCCAGCGCATGAGTTGAGGATGTTAGTGAAATGATCCTTGGACAACATAGAGTGAGTTGGATCGGAGCACTGAGGGTTGTCCCAAGGCTCATATTGAGACTTGGCACTGGCAGTGATGACGCTGGAAGAGCCATCCTTAAGAACCTTCGAGACCTGGTTGATAATGGGCCGAATAAAGGGAGCGAGAAGACCCAAGATGAAAGCAGTAAGGGTCTCGCTAATCTTCTCCAGAAGCTTCTCGAGGCCAGGGACCTTGGCAATCCCGCGGCTGATGGCCTTGACGATCTTGTCACGGAACTCGAGAATAGGGTAGATCTTGCGCGCTGTTTCAACAGGGTCGAAATCGGGGCTCATGCCAGGAACCTGGTTGGCGTTGTCGCGAGACAAGTCACCACGGGTCTGCTGGTAGCTTATATTGCGCTGCTCTTGGGCTTCAGAGCTGGCCTTGAGGTCTCGAGCCTGAGCGGCGAATCCGTCGCCGACACCAGGGAGCTTTGAGACCAACCCAATGAAATCAGAAGGGTTGGACTTGATTCCGAGGAAACCCCCAAGAAGCGACCGTTCGCCGCCACCACCACCACCACCGCCACCGGAACGGTTGGATGATCCCTCAGCGTTCTTGAGGGCAACGTCGACCTCGTCGACCTCGGATTGGGTGAAATGATCCGAAGCTTCTCCAATGACGGAGTGCAAGAAGTCGACGGCTCCAAAGGTACCAGTCACGAGAGGGTAGACGCGCTTGCCATGAAGATTGATCTCCGTGTGCGCACCGCAGTGAGGGAACACAGAGTGGTAGCCAAGCTCGCGAAGGGCCAGCTCACAGTAGTTGCTGTGGGCACTGAAGTCCTCCATGGTGTGAAGTGCCTGACCGAGACATCTCAGAGCTTCGCAGAGATCGTCTTCGTTTCCTTTCTTGGAGCCGCTGGTGTAAAGACGGCCGTAGTGGATGCTTCGTGCGAAGCTGTATCGGAGATAGGCGGCACTGGTTGCCCAGTTTCCGTTCTCATTCGCGATGTAATTCTTCATGCCCGTACGAGTGTCGATTTCAGTTTCTATTTTCTCGACGGGCCCTCGCAGTCGTTTATCAAACGTGCGCGCGTCGAGTCCATCTCCGTAGCCGAGAGGGTTGTCGATATGTTCTTCTGGACGGTATACACCGAGGCGGTCCGCAGTGACCTCGAATTCGGCGGTAGCGTAGCCATGAGCCATAAACGAGAGAACCCAAACCTGTCAAGCAAATCAGCATGAAGAATCATCTCCAGCGCAAAGCAGTAAGTTCATACCAGAACGCGAATAGTCTCAGCATTGACACCCTTTAAACTGCCAACATCAACGGCCTGAGAGTAGTCGCGTAACCAGTTTCCAAAGTAAGTACGTTTGATAAGCATAGAAGTCCATTTCTTTCCGTGAAGGAAGGCGATTGTCTCGAGCATATCCTCAATATCTAGAAATGAAGTGAGCCACACGATGTAACGAGAATGATTTGGAGGGGTAGCTTACCTCCATGACGCCAGTTGTGGCCTTCGACCTATGCGCGTGTCAATGGGAAGAAGTAATTAACTCCAGACGAAGGTAAATACAAACCTGGGCAATTGAAGGAATATTTCCAGCACCAAAAGCGTCAGCTTTGCCAGGAAGCAGGATGAGGCATACTGCGATCAGCAGTAACCACGAGCCCCGCGGCATGGAGAATGACGGCATGGCGAATTAGTGATGCAGCCCTATGGCGGGGTTATAGCAAGAGGCTCGATACAAGGAGAGCGATCTAGGGTGTGTACTGTAGAAAGTCAAGGGGAGAACTAAATAAAAGGTGGGAGTAGGATCGCAAGAGGCCAAGAAGAGGTTTAAAAACTTGATATGCCAAGGGAAGAGGGTGAGTGTGACATGCAGATTACTGTACTTAGGTTGGCAGTCTCAAAGTAGGTCACACTGATGACGGGATTTGTTGTGGCTGATCGTCGGGAGTGGGAACTGGCACCAGCTTTCAGCTCCTGAGTCGATTACTTGCTCATGTGGCGCTGATTAGGCTGATGAGAGATTTCCGCTTTCAGGCATATGCTAAGAGCAAGGCTGGGTTTCGATTGGGTAGCAAATGGTTGGGCAGTTGCTGAGTGAGGCCTCTCAGATTTGACTCTATCTTGGAGCTGATTGCGAAGCTCGATCCACAACCCGTGGCTTGGCATTTGGAGTTGAGGCTCAGCAAGGCAATACGTAAACTTGTCTTGGCATTGGCATTCATAGGATTGTCAATGATAACAAAATACATAATCATTCTGAAGACAAGATATGAATACACATTCTCTGTTGGACGCGAAACCTGTATCAGACTCCTTTGCTGACCTCCAAGTTGCTAGCGAGCTCACTCTGACAATCATGCTCACCATTCGCTTGCATTCAAGTTGATATATTGAGAGAATGCTTTGATTCCGTTTAAAGTGTTATTTGAAGTTGAATCTCAGCTATGGGCAGGTCTCAGACTCAGTGGCATGGCCTGTTTAACACAAGCATCTACAGCGACACAGCATACATATAGAACTGTATGTAACTGGGTAGGTCAGTAATTGTCCATCATGTGTCACAGAGTCTACCTAAAAGTCACACAAATTTCCTTTTGTTTCTTTGAAGTTTTGCCATACCCTCGTGTATCTATCTGCAGAAGGGGTTTCCATCTTTTAAATTGCGGCAGAGGAGCAGAATACCACGTTTAGACGATGCTTGAAGTGTTTGGTGGAGCTCACACTGCTAGTAAAATAGATCCGGCTTGTTCGGAAGATAATCCTTGGCAGCACAATGCCTGTGACAGTGTAATCGGAGCATACGGACCACTCAAGATTCCGACGTTTCCTGCTTACTACGTACCAACCTTTCAATGTACCCGCTGATGAGACTTATCGGATTCCATAAGCCCATTGATCGACTGATTGATAGACTCTTCGGCTAGGAATTACCCAGATAGGCAAGCAGCATATGTCAGCGAAACGTAAATACAGTGTTTGAGTGCTGACGTTGAATATCTGATTAATACGAATATTACGAGTACGATATCCATACTGTATCCAACTACTATGTGCAATGCATGATGATCCTGGCTGAATCTTTCATGTGATGTTACAATGTCCACGACAAAAAAAAAAGAGCCAAATTGTTGTTAATTGCTATGTAAATCTCGATACAATGATGACATTGATAGGTCCAGCTAGGCTTGAATCGCATAAAAGTAGGGTCCGTATTACAATCGCTGACAACTCTTTCTCTTTTTCTCCCCCAATTTCAAAAAGACCAATTGTTTACCGCTAATTTCAATACAAACACCGTCTTATTTGTCGTTCCGGCAAATAATCTGATATCAGGTCTTGTACCCCGAACATGTGGCCTGTTTTATGGTCATTGTAGCGCCACTCTTCTGCTAACACAGATGGGGATCCTCATTAAAAAAATATCCCCTGGATGGACCCCTGTGCGGCGACTTTAGCTTGCCGCTCACGCCGCCCTTTCATGCCCTTGACGGTTTGATATTAAACCTTTAACCCTTCTCTTTAGGTTTCAAACTCTCTTTATCTATCCTTCACTCTCCTTCAGTTCCCATCCTTTTTCATCCTCCTTAGCTGTCGACAAGAGCACCCCTTCTTGTGCGCTACTTTGTAGTTTTGACTCCAATCCTCGTCTCGACCGTCACTTCCGACCGCTGTTCCAACAAGATGCCTGGACGTACTCTTCCAACTTTTACTCGCGCCGAGGTCGAGGCACACAACTCAGGAGATGACTGCTATGTAACCATTGGCAATAAGGTCTACGATATTACCGACTTTGTTGACGACCATCCTGGCGGTCCCGAATACATTCTCGAATACGCCGGTCGCGATATCGAAAAGATCCTCAAAGATTCTGATTCTCATACACACTCTGACTCTGCCTACGAAATTCTCGACGAAAACCTTGTCGGCTTCCTTGTCTCTGAGAAAGCTGCGAACGGACATTCCAATGGAAAGGCCAACGGCAACGGGAACGCAAAGCTCAATGGAGATGCCAACGGAGATGCCAATGGCGTCGTCCACCCTCGAACCGGCATGTCTTGCGCAGAAGACTTGAGCAAGGATACAGACTACAACCTGGATTACAAGAAGAACAAGTTCCTCGACTTGAACAAGCCTCTCTTCCCTCAAATCTGGTTCGGCGGCTTCTCTAAGGAGTTCTATCTTGACCAGGTCCACCGCCCTCGCCACTACAAGGGAGGACAGTCCGCGCCCTTGTTTGGTAACTTCCTCGAGCCGCTCTCCAAGACCGCTTGGTGGGTTGTTCCCATGGTTTGGCTACCATGCGTCGCATATGGTACATGGGTGGCGTCCCAGGGCTTCGACAACCAACTGTACACTGTGGGCTACTGGCTCTTTGGCGTCTTCTTCTGGACCATTATTGAATATGTCTTGCACCGCTTTCTGTTTCACCTTGACTAGTACGTTTCCCAACCCTTTTCTGCTGAACTTGCCTGCTGACCTTTCTAGCTACCTACCTGATAACCGTGTTGGAATTACACTTCATTTTATTCTCCACGGCATTCACCATTATCTTCCCATGGACAAGTATCGTCTTGTCATGCCTCCCACACTCTTCGCTGCTCTAGCCGCTCCTTTCTGGAAGTTTGCCCACGCTGTGCTCTTCCACAATTGGTATGCTGCCACCGCAGCCTACTGTGGCGGCATTTTTGGATATGTCTGCTATGATCTCACTCATTACTTTCTTCACCACCAAGATCTTCCCCTGTGGTACAAGGAACTCAAGAAGTACCACCTTGCCCACCATTTCCTCGACTATGAGCTTGGTTTCGGTGTTACAAGCAAGTTTTGGGACAGTGTTTTCGGCACTGAGCTTGTCTACAACACCAAGAAGACAAAATAAGTTAGTCATAATGCACGAAGTCTGCCTGGCGCAAAGAGAATAAATTTAAGCCAGGACACACGCACAGTACATATTTATCTTACTGTCATAGTGGTTGGCGCACACTGGGTTGTACAGAGCAGTCATGATTTATGGATGGTAACGAACATGGTGGGCACTGACATTAACGGCGACGAATCATTCTCATAATTAGTTTTAATGCTTGGGACTGGTTTGCCCAATGGATTGGTTTATTCTTGGACAGAGTCACTTTATAATAATAAACTTTTTGATCAATATTTTCTACCTCTACCTCAATCTCCAATGTTGGTATTCATCTGCGGCATGACCGACGTGGTGCCTGCGGTGCTCGCCACGTGTTGCGTCACGTGCAAGTCAGACGCTTGACCTTACCGCCAGCCAAAAGCTTGACCCATCAGGACTTTTCAAGGCAACATCCTCCATCAAACTTCTCACCTAACTACTCCTTACAGCAAATATCAATCGCTCGGCAAGAGGTCATAAGCACGCCAGATACCATCGAATTACTTACGAGCTTGAAATCAGAGCCCCGAAAACAAACTTTCACACCGACATCATGGCTACCTTGGACGTGGAAGCACTCCTGGACGCCACCGCGAAGGATACCACTGAGCAGAAGACCAAAAGCCCTGTGGAAGATAGAACTCGAGACGAACCTGAACGCAGAGATAGGGAACGTGATCGTGGCCGTGATCGAGATGGAAGTCGACATCGCGACCGCGATCATGGCCGACGCCGAGATCGTAGAGACAGCCCCAACCGAAGCCGTAGAGGCACACCTGATGTAGGAACACCCCGAAGCGATGCTGGAAGCCATAAGAGTAGGAGGAGAAGTCGCAGCCGTGATAGCGACCGCCGTCACTCACGCCGAAACAGAGATGGCGATTATTACCGAGGTGGGCGACGTTCACGCTCACGATCTCGCTCCCCATACCGCCACTACCGTCCCCGCGACGATCGGGATCATCGTGACCGGAGAGAACGTGACCGAAGAAATCGTGATTATGGACGCGGTAGGGACGATGATCGCCGGGAACCCAAGCGCGAAGAAGGCAACCCGCAGCTTACTGAGGACGAAAGGGATCGCCGTACTGTGTTTGTCCAACAACTTGCTGCTCGTCTACGCACTCGCGAGTTGAAGGAGTTCTTTGAAAAGGTTGGGCCTGTCAACGAGGCTCAAATCGTCAAGGACCGTATCAGCCAAAGATCCAAGGGGTAAGCTAAGCCAAATACTTTGGGGGTTTATTCACTGACCAGTTACAGAGTTGGTTATGTCGAATTCAAAAACGAAGAATCCGTTACCCAGGCTCTTCAACTTACTGGACAGAAGCTTCTAGGTATCCCTGTTATTGTACAAGTCACAGAAGCCGAGAAAAACCGACAAGCCCGAAACCCTGAAGCATCGGTACCTCACCCCAACTCTATCCCGTTCCATCGCCTTTATGTCGGCAACATCCATTTCAACGTCACCGAGCAAGATTTGCAGGCTGTCTTTGAGCCCTTTGGTGAGCTTGAGTTCGTCCAGCTCCAAAAAGATGAGAACGGCCGCAGCCGCGGCTATGGCTTTGTCCAGTAGGTCCTCCTTGGTAGTTTTATAAACCACTTACTGACTTTCTAGGTTCCGTGATGCTGGCCAGGCGAGAGAAGCACTGGAGAAGATGAACGGCTTTGATCTAGCTGGACGTCCTATCCGTGTCGGACTCGGAAACGATAAGTTTACCCCTGAGAGTACTGCCAACATGTTGCAGAGATTTTCCGGCCAGAACCAAAACCAGAACTTCCAAGGTTCTGCGTTTTCTGGTTCCGGCGGACGTGGCCCTCAATCATCTACTTTCGACCGAGCCGGTGGTCGAGACAATGAGAAGACTGGAGGTGCTAGTGCTCTTGATGACACCGACGTCGCTGGTGTCAACTTTAACAACTATAGTCGCGATGCATTGATGAGGAAACTCGCCCGAACCGACGATACCAACACCAATGGTAATGACGAGCGACAGGTTCTCAAACCCAAGACGGAGACAAAGCCATTGCCTGTTAATGTCAACATGGCCAGTCGCTGTGTAGTTTTGCATAACATGTTTGATCCTGAAGAGTATGTATTCCGTCCGACCCGTTCTATTGAACAACCCCTGACAATTCACAGAGAGGATGGCACCGATTGGGTCAAGGAGCTTGAGGACGATGTTCGTCAAGAGGCCGAGAGCAAGTATGGACATGTTGTTCACATCTCGGTTGACCCCAACTCCAAGGGTGACATCTATCTCAAATTTGACAAAGTCCAGGGCGGCGAGAATGCCATCAAGGGCCTCAACGGCCGATACTTCGGCGGACGAATGATCGACGCGTCACCTGTTGTAGATGCCGTCTACAGCAGTTTGTTCTCACGTACCAGGGCAATTTAAGCTAATGTTTGGCTTGTCAACAACGCTCTCTAGGACTCTCGCAGGTTAGCAGAGTCCATACCAACTGGCTGAAGAGCATCACTAAGAGTTTCTGGCGATCAACAGACTTGAAGTCTCCGCTTCTTCCGGAAATCACCCGTTGTCGCATATACGGCCCACGGCACGATTCATCCACCACCGACATTTACAACTCATCTCATGCATCAAGGTTTTCAAGTTTCGAAGCATCACATTATATTTTAACCATGTCACGGTGTCGCAGGTTTTCCGCCCCATATCCCGACCTACCCTATCTGGACTCGACGCGCGTGCGCACGTGCCCCCTATCCGGATCAATGATCGATCTCCAGGTTCAGCACTTGTTTAGTCCCAAGGACCTTTGCTGATGTCTTGTACCCTAGGATGGCATTCCCCTCTAATCAAGAAGGGGTAGCAACCCAGTCTTGCACCTTTTTTATTTGATAGTTTGTTTAAAAAAAAAAAAAAATAGAATGTGTTAAGTGTGGTAGTTACTTGTTGTGTGCGTGACTATGCACAATGACAGACTGCGGGTCCAGTACGTTGTTTTACTGATGATGTTGGTATGTTCATCAACGTATAGGGATGGTAACCCTCCTGCCCAGAGTCTGTGAGTTCTCGTCGAAATATGCAAATTGTTACTAGGCAGAACCTCTGATGGAAAATGAGCAACGATGAGTCCGTTGTTCTCTAGGCTCTGTTTAGTACTTGAAGATAGCGAGCGTAATCACTCCCCTTCACATTTATTTTTAGTTGAATTATGAAACACCAGAAGGGCATTCTTTATAGAGCTCATAAAATAACTGCGTTATATTGTCGTCAGCTTGTACATCTGCTTTGACCTTTCCAATCCATTCACTTCTTTTGATTCGTGATTTTTGCTCCCCCTAAGAGGGAGTGCTATATTATCAAGTGCAATCATTCCCTCTTAATATACTAGTCTTTTTTGGTTGGTTTAACTGACTTCTATATCTTTAGGTAGCTATTCTGCTTGACTTATGATGTCAAACATACCTAGGTAGCTGGTGAGTTGTCAGTTACTGCCAGTGCTAGCTAGGCACCTGGACCACTGACACTCGCGCACAAATGGAACTGGAGATCATATTTATATCTTCTCGAGATGCTATCTTTACTCTGTATCCCTTCGCCAACATCTAAAGTCTACGACAGTCACGAAATAGAAGTCTTTGGTGTTATTACGAGATCGTGAACTGATATCTTTCATCTATTTCCCTTGACAACTTTTTCGTCCTGTTTTCTCGGTTGGCAAACAGAAAGGCATCCAGCCAACCGAGTACCAAACACAGGACGAATAGTAAACAAAAAGTTTTGCTTCGGTGTTGTTTTTAGCGTTTCCTCCTACACTGTTCGCCTCTTCATCAACCAGTCTTCCTGGCACACCCTTCGCCTACTATTACCTATTCTTCAACTCCCACCTAACCGAGCGTTGTGTTTTCTTTTCCCTCATACTCGAGCAAATTTGCTGTGTCGATGATGACATACGAGTATCACGCACCTTCATCTAATAACAGCCATTTTACGCAAAGTCAACCCTCATCGAGGTGGTCTTCCAGCACTGAAAGTCGTGATACCAAATCTTCACACAGCAACACCATGCTGAGTATCAACTTTTCGACTCCCCTCGCGGGACCTGCTCGATCTGAGAGAATCAAGCAGATGACCAACAATCACGTAAGTTATCAAGTTTCTTTGTTGTTCCTCGCCCATCTTCTCATCCACCTTCTCGAGCGGTTGTTGAGATTCTGATCAATAACTGACATCTCACAGCCTGCCTTCGAAAAGGCTCGACAATCCCAAGAGATCCTTGTCAAGATTCAAACATCACTGCGCCGCATGCCTGGCGTTTCCTCCAAGGAATCCAACGAGATCATCACTCAGCTGCAGGAAGTCGGGCAGATCATCAGCACTGAGACGAGTCAGCTCGTCGATGCGCTCATGAATCTAACGCTCGATCAAGAGGATACGGACAAGGCTATTGCTCGCATGAGTATCGAGGCCAACCTCGCCAAGGCAGAGGCTGATGACCAAGCTTCCACCCTAAGCAGCCTTCGTGTCGAGCTGGCGAGTGAGAAGGATAAACGACAAGAGGCTGAAGCCGAAGTCGCCAGAGCCGTGGACGAACTCGTAAAGATCACAAGCGAGTTGAAGGCGCTCAAAGAAAAGGACCGAGATGGTAGCACCGACGCTACCAAGTTGAGTCCTGAGCGTGACAATATGATCAACGTAAGTTGCTTACGCTATATCTCACGAATGAATGGTGATACTGACATTGCTCCCAGCAGCTTGAGAATACCATCAAGCAGCTCGAGGATCAGGTTAACTCTCGTCGATCCATCTGGGCCATGAATAATCCCAGCCCTGACTCTGTGGCTCGCGCTATTGAGACTATCGCTGAAGCCTGCCCTGACAAGGACGCTATCCAGAAGTCCATCCTGTCACTGCGCCCTGATGGCCGCGAGGGAACAGACTCTCCAAACAAGTCATCTGGTAATAACGAAAGTTCTATCCAGTCTCAGCGCCCTCCCTCTACTTTTCAGAGCAGTCGTCCCACCAACCTCCCAACGCGCTTTGGCTCTCACATTGTGCCTGCTCCTATCCGTCCAGGATCTACTGTGCCAAACGAACGTCGATTCAGCCAGTGGGCGCCTCCTACTCCTGCTCAGAGCCAACCTCGCTTTGGAGCTCCCCCTTCGAACGGGCAGTCCATGTTTGGCCGTAATGCTCCTCGCCGTGGTTTTAGCAATGGCACTTATCGCCCTAACGCTCCTGAGTTCTACCCTCAATCTTATGCGCACCCTGACAAGAGCCTTTCTGCCCAGAACAATGGCGCATTCCAGCAGCGTCGAGAGTATTACCCTCCTACTCCGTCCAACAGCCGCAACAAGTACGGTCGCTTCCGTGATCCTGTCCCAACCCCCGAATACACTGCACCCCCTGGCGCACTTACCACTCGTCCCCCCTTCACTGGCCCTCCTATTCATATCACCGATATGACCATTTCGGCCTGGCACGATCAGTTGATGGACCTGTACGCGAATGTTCGTCGCTTCGTTGATATCTATGCCAACAGGGCCACCTTCGTCAATCCTATGGACCTTTCCGACACACGTCTCTGGCCTGTTCTCGTCGCGACCTACCATCCTCTGTCTGAGCCCGAAGCTGTCTCTTACCTTGACTTTCACCTGAAGGAGACGAGCTCCAAGTCTTGCCTCGTCACTCGCGTCATTATTGACTACATTGTCAACCGTGTCTGGGTTCCTCGTGCCTGGATGGGTGCTGAGACCGAGGCTACCTACGGCCTTGTTGAGGTTGAAAAAGATCTTGAAAAGACACAGGGTAAGTGACTTATTCCAATGATCGTGGTGGCCTTGCTAACAATCTTCACAGGACTGCCAGCTGCTCGTCGACAGCACATTCTCGACCGCCAAGCAGGCATCATTGATAACATCCTAAAGCTGGACGGATTCGAGGAGTTCAGCAAGGTTCGCTGCCAGGAAATCTCTGACGTGGTCCTCAACATGGTCGAGCCACTTCTAAACCCTAATGCCGATCCTGAGACCACCTACAAAGAACTCGAGAAGGTCTCTTCTGCCGCCTGGGCCCTGTCAAGCCGCATTCTCAGCAGCCGACTGACCTTTGATTTCCGCTTCCCCGAGATTGGAAGCCGATACTCGTTCCAGTCTATGCTCCCTATCTGGCCTGACTCTGATCCACAGGAACTCCAGGCTGAGCATTGGCGAGTTGCTCTGGTCACTACCCCTGTTGTGACTTGTCGCAACGATACAGGCGCAAACATCTCTGCTCACTCTGTTTGTGTGGCTGATGTCGTGTGCATGCGATAAATGCATCGCCAATGTCCTCATTGTTTGTTGATCTGTCTGATTAACGAGGACGAAGGGCCCTGGCCCTTAGGAGTCTTATAGATTCTTACGAGTATGGTGACTGCTACCACTGTACCATAATGTCACACTATTGTTGACAACGATTTCTTCCAGCAATCATGCGGTTGGAGAAAAAGATACATACCTCCTCTCAGCGCAACTTAGACATGGTCGCTTACGTCAAACAAGGCGATTACAGGCGTTTAGTATTTCATATCACGGATATTTGCTTGCTTCTTACATGCAATTTTCTGCATGTACAACGACATTGGGTTCTCTTTCAAGGATGGATACAGACATCCCCATATGACATCTCTTTCCCCCTTCTGGAGACAAATGAGATCTATACCACGCAGATGTTGTTTCTTTGCATTTTCTGTTCCGTTCATGGGGGAAAAACAGGGGGAAAACAGGTTCACGGGGGTTTCTGGTGGTCAAAGATGCATGTAATCAGTCGTCGGGACCAACACAGCTAGTACTGGGATTCATGATCAGTCCTGGGAAATGTTTCTGTCTCGAAGAAGGAATAAGACGAAGGCATTCGAGAGAGACGCAGATGCGAGTGGCTTTTAGGTGTAACAATGGACTTTTGGCAAATTAGATTTGGTGAAGCTATCGTGATTTAATTGCTTGTTCTCGCGAGAGAATCATTCCAGTCTTGTTGATAAGATATCTATCTATCTGTCTGAAAGCCCCAAACTCCGGGTATCAATGAAAGCAGAATACCACCGTAATAGTAATACAATAGAAGAAAGAAAGTTGACCCTGAAAAAGGAGCCGTTACAAATGAGATGTTTAGTGGCGACGACCTTGAGGAGTGCCTCGAGTAGACTTGCGATCTAGGCGTCGCACAACCGCACCTAGCACAACCTTGAGAATCCCATCTGCTGTCAACGACTTGCCGCTTTCCGAGGTGGTAGAATTCCAAGTTGCTGTATCAACCATATCTCGAATGCCCTGCTCGGCGAGATCATCGTCCAACTCGCGAAGAGCAGTGGCCGCACCAAGCTCGTTGCCAACCTGAAAGAACTGAATTCCAACCTGGTGAGGGGGCGCCTCAATCTGGTCGAGCTTCTTGGCGTGGTGCACAATAATGCTCTCCGGGTCGTCTGAGGCACATCCGTCGGTGATGACGATAATGTTGACCGGCTTGATCGAGCCAAGATCGCGAGAACGACAGAGGTGAGCGACGTAGGGCTTGAGAATGCTGTGAAGGCGAGCACCTGTGGGAGTTGAGCCGCAAGGTCGTACGGACTCAAAGAGTTGCTTCACTTGGTTGGCGTCCTGGATCTGGAAATATCCGCCGGGTGCTTGAACTCCGGTTCCAGCGGCGTGCGATCGGTGGTTCAGGAAGTAGACGTCAATACCGTCGGGGTCGTGAGATGTGCAGATTGGTGCGATGGCGCTGAGGGCTTCGCGGACTTCTCGCCACGAACGACCAGCCATGGACCCAGAATCGTCAATGACGAAGATGGTATCAAAGGAAGAGAGGAAAGCATATTTATCTTCAGCACTGGTGACACTGGAGATACTAGGGGCTGGAGATGCGCCGCGGCGAGGGATATCAAGAAGAGGAGCTGTGTTTGGCTTTGGTGTAGGCTCATAAGCAGGAGGTGCCTCCTCGGGGAGATCGAGGTAGGGGTTGTTGCTGTTTAGCGTGGGGGATGTGTTTGAGTTACCCATGTTGTGATGAGAGTAGGTGTGGTTGTAGGCTTTGTTGCTGGAAGTGGAAGTAGACTTTTTGCTTGAGAATTTATCCTTGATGCGGCTGAACATTTTTGGTGATGAAGGAGTTGCGTGAGGCATGATAGGCAGGAGGATGATGTTTTTATAAGTGCTTAATTTATGTGAGAGTTTGTGCAGTGAGTGAGTGATTTACTTTCTTTGTCGCAAGCGGCGTGTTCGTGAAACTTAGAGGATGTGAATGGCCGAAGTTAGGTTTGTTTGCAAGGCTCTTTGTTGCTGAACTTGAGTTGTGGTGTAACTGTTCTTATTTAGCTTGTTGATGCCGATTGTTAGGTAGTGTGTTGATGATGGACATTGTAGTGTTCGGGTACTGGACACTGCAGCTCTTATATTAGATGTGTGAGACCACAAACCCCAAGGCATATTGGAGGACTTTTCACAAGTGGCTAATTTAATAAATGTATCTTTGGTGTTGTTCGTTTCATTGCCTCCTTAGGCTTCCTGTAGTTGTAGGCGTTTCAGTAGTTTATGGAAACGATTAGCTAGGTGGTTCGCCTTCTGGCAGCCAACACAGCAGATTAGGCATTCTCCCTCCTACACAGCCTCCCCGCCCCCCTGTACAC